>JAOWAT010168880.1:0-22159 GCA_028571025.1 Longipedia americana
CAGAAACCACTATTAAAATAGAAACAAGCCCTGCATCATCCTTTGAATATGTAATATATATCCTTACAGAAGTGTATCCAAACGGTTTTATATACAATTCGCAGTTCGTTGCAAAGCTATTAAGCACAGATAATGTCAGCATCATGCAGACTAATACTTTGAGGTAATTGGGGTGAGTGAAACACTTTTTTAGTACGTGGATGTAGTTTTTATTTTCATTATGTTCCTCATTATGACTTGTAGAGCTTATAATTGTTTCATTGAGTTCTTAGCGTTCTATATTGGATTTGGAAGAGTACACTTAAAAATTGGAATTCCCCTGAAAAATATCAAATTGGCGCACATTGCAACAGTTATCATTATAGCATGTATCAAGTTTAACATAAAAACCTGGGCTTGCCCATCTTCAGTGGATTGGTGTTGTTTAACGATGATTGGAGATATAAAGGCACCCAATGCTCCTGAAATTGAATTCGAAAAAATCAATAGACTTGTTATAAGGACTCTTTGACCGGAAGGAAACCACAAGGAGGAAAATCTTGCAGGACAGCTGAGCACAAAAATGTTAGTCGCAGCAATGATTCCATTTCCAATCAGGACAAACGCAAAGCCTTCTGAGATAAGCAATCGAATGCAGGCACCTACTATCGCTCCAATGCAATTTATTGATACCCCCAGTTTAAGACCGTGACGATCATTAACCCAATTTCCAACCAACATAAACAAGGGATGAATGAACATAAATTCAAGTGCGCACAATGACACCTTTCTAGTTTATTAAATTTGGTTACTAAAGAAGAACTCACATCAAAATATTGCGATACTTAGGCGTTAATTGTTGATAATGCCTGGACTGTCAACGAGTTGCATAGGCAAGTAAATATCAGTATTATTGCATTGAAGTAGCGATATCCGGAATACTTAGTGTAGTGGTGCTTAGCTGCGGAGGGGTTCAGTCTTTCCTGACTTTCCATAGATACGCTTCCAATAGTAAGATTGAAGATATATTTTTCTATTATTTAATTTATAAAAGCAAGCATAATATTCCAAATTAATCAATTCCTTCATTTTCTAGGATTATTATCGCATCCTTCTTCAACCAAATGCGTTTTCCATCCTCCTGGGCCGGATGGTATATCCAAATGGCATAGCGGGCATCTACTTGCCACGGCTGGTGCCTTTGCAGGAAGACACTATTTGCTTTATACGTGCGCTTTATAATTTTTTTGGTGAACTGCTTACTTGCATCTTGGACATTTCTTGAAATATTTGCTATTTTGGCATTATCCCACGAGATGGGATGTCAGGCTTTTTATTTAGATCGCCTGGTTACACTCATCACATTTCTTTATCATAGGACAAGCATTGAATAAGTGCAAATCCATGTAATTTTAATCTTAGAACTTTTTATCGAATCTCTAACAAAATTCACAGACATACTCGGGATTTGAAAACTGTTGTCCGGCTTTATTTACTTCAATAAACTCGTTATCTCCATCCATCGGTTCTTCATAATTACTTTATTTGGTATTACCCCCGTATTTGGGCTTTTACCTAGATCTAGAGCGATCTAAGTTTCTTTGAGGCTGATCTTTTTGGATTCTGATGGGTCTATCGTCGCCTTGCAAACCACCATCAGCATCGCCTACTTTTTCCTCTATACTTTTGATAATCTGAGGTCTGACATTTTGGAGATACCCTTGCAAATTTCCATACCCGATTTCCCTCGACAGGACGACAATGAGTGACATTGCTGCAGTTCTAACTTCATTGTTTTTATCGTCGACATACTTCACAGCATACTTGACGACTTGTTCGTAGTTTTTGCCGAGTTTGAAATCTCGAACTATATTCTAAACAACTCTTAACCGTGCCGAAGTTACCTTTGGCGGTTTCTATCTTTTTCCTATCATTGTCAAAAATTTGTAGCAAATGTCTTTGTTTGTGATTTGGTATTGAGGGAAATCTTCATAAAGTGCTGTTGATATGTTTCTCACTGCTGGAGTATTGTGTCCTAGATAGTCTGTCAGCTTGTCTAGAATGTGTTCAATGGAATGCATGTTCTACGGAAATGGCTGAGGTTTCAGTTTTTTCATTATATATTACAAGAATTACAAACAAGCCGTCAAAACTCCCACCACTTTGTCCTATATTGTTGATTTGACGACGTACAATGCTGCACTGATGACCGACTCTCGATTTTTAGAGGATCTTTAGATTTCTTATCGAATTTATTGAATTCCGGTTTATCTATTAGCATGACTTCTGGAAAAAATGTATCTAAAAAGTTCTTCGTCGATAATTTGGAAATGCTCCATGCACTGTGCTCGGATTTACTTGTTTAAAACCTACAACTCAGCTTGCCGTTATCTTTATTGAGGCTAGTCCATATCCCCAGCGGTTTCGTAAGGGTTGCTATTTTTGACATTAATGGGACGGTCTTCAGGATCTTCCATTTTTTGCTGGAATTGATGCTCATTCCTTCCTTTTGGAGGTTGCCGATAAATTTATCTGGACACAGTCGGTGATTTCTCCATTTTTGCATTTGTTGTGATCGGAGAAATAGCACTTTCTAAAGCCTATTCCTCCTCTTAATGGTGGACGGGGGTTTTGGCTTTCCTATAATACTAATTTGATGAGGTGGGCAAGCCTTTGCTGAAATTAGGGCCTCCACCGTTGGAATCTCTCAATTTTTTGATCTTTTCATTGATAATTTTTGCATCTTCATAATTCTAGTGGCGAACAGCTTATTGTTTTTTTTCTTAAAGCTATCTAAGCGCATAGCCAATGTTCTTAATTCTCTCTATTTCTTCTTTTAATTATTTGGCCCTTTCGAAGTCATCGTCATCAGCTGCCTATTTTTTTTCTATTTCCAGTGCTCTAAGTTTGTTCATCGTATTTCTATCAAATTATATTCCCATATGCTTACTAGTTTGTGAGCTTCCTGATAGAGGTCCATGCCCACCCGACACGAACTTATCTCCGAATACACAAAGGCTGACTAGTCCAACCTGGTTGAAAATATTATGATTGTTAACGTAGTTTGTATGCAGAGTAAACCTCATTTGAACTGCAGTTATGTCATTTATGTTTACAGTTCTCAACTCTCGTGCCTGGTAGTTAGTGTTGGCGTTTGATTCCAAAGACATGTATCCCAGTCTTTTCCACTCCCGGTTGTGATCAGATTTGGACTCGATTTCTATTTTCGTTGCAATTTTGCTGTGATGGGAAAGAATGGATATCTACAGATAGTGCATACAATTGCGTACTTGTTTTGCAATTATGGGTTCAACTAGATCTACGATTATTATTTGAGGATACGAGCAAAACCTTTTGCTCATCCATCCCTTCGCATCTGGACTTTGCAGAAGCAGTTCGGAGGATGGGTATTATGGATCTTCGGAGGAGACGTAGTTTATTCGGTAATTTGCTCTTGGATGCTTCTTTTTTTACATGATTGATTCGGAGTGGTGTATATAGGATTGGAGTTTTACTCACTTTTTGTTTGATATTCAAATTATAGGAAACTTCTCAAAATGAAAAATCTTACAACCGAAAAATCTTACAACCGAAAAATTCAGTAATAATCAGAGATATTGGAAGATTTTGAAGAGTTAATTGATTTCACGTCTGATATATCCAATATGTCAATGACCCCCACTAGATTGTTTCTTTAACTGGGATTTCTATCAACTACTCGCTACAAAATTGCTCTTGCTGAGTCAATCTTTTACTTGTAGGTTATAATTTTCCTCAGAAAATATCTGTAAGTTTACTGACTTTCGGGTGGTACGCCAGCCTATACGGACTTTTCGACTTAGCTTGGATTCTCTTTTTAGAATTTCCTTTCCTCGACTCCAAATATTTCATGTTTTTTGTGGTTAACATAATGTGTGTTTTTCGATTTTTGGTACTCAAGGTTCTGCTTGAGTTTATAATTCTAGTTTTTTAAATGTTTGTTTTATTCCTGAATTTTTGGCAATATGGAAAATTGATTTTGAAGACTTTAAATAATTGTTTTCATTTCAAGAATAGCTTCTGAATGTGCGAGTTATCTGTTAGAAGGTTCAGCAAACGGTGATTTGTTATTTTGTTATTTTGAGAATGGAGATGTTTTGGATATAAAATTAGGAGACTGACCTTTCCGAGCAGAGTCTTGATCATACAAAACTCCATTATCGCCAAATACGGATGGGTGTCTACTGGTTTAAACTTTCAGTTGCTTAATTGTATTTGTAGGTTATTATGGAGATCTAGATTTATTTCTTTGCCCACCTTCATTCAATGTTCTTTACTAAGAAAATTTCCACTGTGAATTTGTCCTAGCTGAATCAGGACTGGTCTAAACTATGTAATTGTCCTCTCTCGAGGACCGGTTAAGTTAGAAATATTTGTTTTCTTTTTTCTACGATAGCTTCTACTGCCACCCGCCTTGCATTCCCGGATCTTTGAGTTCTTTCCTATTTTTTTATTCACTTTAAATTCGGGTGTTGAAGAGTTTTTTTCTTACGGGACCTCTCTTCTCGCTACTAGCACTTCTAACACTTTACAAGCTGGTTCTTCCCTACTCTAAAGATCGATGAAAATTATTAGGTATTTTTTCGCTGTGTTCTGAGGTTCTTTTGTTTTGATGAATACTAAATATGGGTTTTCTTTTGACAGCTGATTCTATATTAAGGTTTGATACTTCTGTGGAGTGATGAAGATGGGATTTAAAGTTACTTTTAACCTGGACTAGCAATTGTTATTTTGGGATGAGTCTGTTGTTATTGGAGATTGCTGGTTGTACTTGGCTAGCCAGGATGGTTTAGTGGTCTTTTATGTTTGTTTGAGATGGGTGATACAATAGGAGTTGAACTACACTCTGCTTTGATACTCCAGACGGTAGCTTGGTTCATAGTTTATAATTATTAGCAAGACTAGGTTTAATTAAATTAGTTCTAATCAATCAAAGCTTGCTATACTCTCCGAGTTTAAAATAAAGCCCTGCCACTTCCAAAATGTTAGTAAACCCAATAGATTTTTTCATTTCAACTTTTATTTCGCTTTCGTAAAAGAATCCCCAATGTGTTGATTAACTTATTTTGTCCCAATTCTTTTATAATTAATTGTTGAGAGACACGTCATTTCGAATTGGAAGTGCTCAAATATGTATTTATTTTTCAAGGAATATTTACGAACTCGTACAATTCTTTTTATTTTAAATAAACAAAAACCATACAAGTATTCAGAACTCCTGCCCATGTAAAACTACGACAATCTCTACAACCTGTTCGATAATAATAATGACAGCTAGCTGTTCGGACTCAATCGATACTTCGAAGACAACAGGGACTAACAAATAAAGGTCGAAGATGAACTTCTAAACAACAGTTTTAGCAGCAATAACTTCTGGAATTAGCGTAATGATAAGTAATCCGTACTGGATTTTTTGAGCCTTGAAGAATAATTCAAAGCCAATCAGAGTGATGGTTTCGGCCCATAATCTGCTTCTTTGAGAAAAACCATTTTCTCCGATCAATTAGAGCCTATAGACTAATAAAAATCATCGGACTACTCGGATCCTCATTCTTCAACGACTCATAATCGAAGCAAACCATCCTTGGAAGTATTCCAGATCTTATTATTTCTAGAATCACATCGAACTACTAGAAAAAAATTTCTGCTTGAGAACTGCTTCAAAACACGATATCTAAGGTTTCTTAAAGGATAATTTCGAATATCTATCCCAATAACTTGAAACATCTAGCTACGACAAAATTGTCAATGCTGTCATGAAAAGAAAAATGATTCTTAAAAGATAGAAGGCCAAAAACAGAACTCATACATAAAATTAGCAATGTTCTCAAAATTACTATCTTTCTCCAAATTGCTCGAAAAAGAGTAAAAAAGCACAGTACAAGCCAGTTAGAAGCGGAAACTGTGTTGTTGACGAGGATAAGAGGAAAAGAAACAGAATATCAGCTCAGACTTCAAGAGACAGGAGAAAAAAATATTTGAATTAACTTTAATAAAATAACTGCAAACTTCAAGAGGACTTTGAACAAATAAAAATTGAAAATTAAAGGCTTAAAAAATAACTGGAAATGTACCAAAAGTCCACTGAAAAGAGTAATTCCAGTCAAAAAGGTAGAGACAAATCATAGAAAGATGAAGGTCGCAACAAATTCATGAAACTTCTCGTTTTTCTTGGGATATTATTTATGATATCCCTCGCAAAAAACTTCTTTAGCGGAATTTATAAGACAAATATTCCACAAACTCCCACCTTAGATCACACCAAATAATACGCTATTAAAGGTTAAGAGATGAACCAATCTTTACCGATATCAGAATTCGAGAATGATTAATAGGAAATTCTCACGGAAACCGAGACAAATGAAATTATTGCTTAAACTTCACAGCTTTTCACGGATTAATTGGGGCACGTGTTTGAAGATCCTACTCCATAATTGTAGATTATCTCACCAAAGAAAGGATCGCCATCCGTAAAAATTCTGAAAGCTGTGAAAGGGAAAAATGACGACCTTGTGATGAGCGAAGAAGACTTTAAAGCAAGATTTTTAATTTCTCCAACCTACACTTATGAGAAACTTGTACTTCAGAATTCCAAAATTTTTGACTATTTACTAAAGTGTGTGCCAAATCCTAAGGAAGCATTTAAACTCCCTAAAAAAATATTGAACGGGATAAGGTAGGCAAAGATAAAATTTGGGTGATTAATTTATTGTTTATTGAAAGGGAAATATGTAGCATCTTTTGAAATCTATTTTTAAACATAAATGAAAAAAGTCGCATCTTTATAAATGCAAAGTGAATAAGAAATAGTCAAATAGTACCGAGTAGGCATGAAAATAGATCCCTAACATCACAAATATCCCTTTTGTTTGGTATGGACTGCATTACCGTGTCTAACGTGCTGTTTACCTTGTATCGGTCATACAGGTATTGGTTTTAAATGATAGATTCTTTTCAGGTATTTGCAAATCAAATGGAACTATTTATGATTTTGTAGGAGCAGGTCCTATGCATTCTCACGAACTGGCTTTTGGTGCTCCTTTAAAATATGTCGAACTCGACCACTAATCTTTTTCTGATGAATAATGGGACAATGCCATTGACTAGGCTAACAAAGTATTTCAAAGAACTAACCACAACTTAATCACAAACAATTGTCATCATCACGTTGCGTAAGTTTTGAATAATCTAACATATAAGGGAAAGTCCAACTGGAATCAGGTTGATATTGCCTTATTAGCAATGCGAGGAACTCATGTTAGGTAATATTTTGAAATTAAAAAAAGTGCCTGTTCCTATTACGTCTACATAGTCTTTGCAGTTATCTTATGTTTTTTGATATTCATTTGATCATTTTTCATGTAGCTTATCCGGTATTTATTAAAAGTAGCGATAGACAATTATTATCAAAGATGATCAAATATTCACAGCTAACATCAGTATTTCAAAGGAACTTTATTCTATTTATAGAGTCCAGTTCCCGTACTAACACCTTTGTAAAACTTGTTCATTATGCTGTGATTCCCTTGATTATTTCCACTGTTAGGAACATACGTCGCATCTGACATTATTTTTTGGTTTAGATTACCATTTGCGGTGTAGCTTTGATTATTCCTGGACGCTCCTAAATTGTATTGTTGGTGATACGATGAAGAGTCCTCTTTCAACGAAGGGGACTGTTTTGTTCTCATAATATCTTTCAACGAATTTTTCTTTTTTACTTTTTCTTCGGAGGACTCATATCCTTTGTGCTTATGGGTGTTAGTATGATTATGCGATCTTTGAAGACATCCATACGACTGCTGATTCTGGTTAATAATAACTGTAGAGTATCCTTGCTTGTTGGCTGAGGAAGGACGTAACTTTTGTGAGCCATTTCCTTAGCAGTAAGAAGTATTTTAATATTCCAGGTCGTTTTTGGTGAAAGATTTGTGATGGTCTTTCCGAGAAACTTTTTGAGAATTGCAATTGGGTATGTACCCTTCCTTATGGGAAGTATATGTAAGATCACGAGTATTGTCTCTTTTGAAATAAGATTACTTTTTCATTTCCTTCGTGGACTTGGAAACTTTAACTGACGATTCCGTATTGTTTTAAAATTCACTTGGAGGAAAGTTTTCTTTGCTTTTCTTGACGGAATGGTTCACGTTGAACTATGAACTTGTATTATAATTTTTTTCTTATTTTTACTGGTATATTTTTTTGATTCGGTCGTAAATGAGTTGTCTGTATTGCTTCAATCCTAGTTTTTTGTTGTCGCTGATGGGCGGATTAATAACTCTCTTGCTTTCAAATTACTCCTTATCGTTATGGAATTTAGCAACATAAGGGTGTCGAAGCATTTAGTTCGGCGTGAGTCTTCTGCTAGGATTGAAAGACAACAGTCTACACACCAAATTGACTGCATCCGGAGGAGTATCATCCTTGAACCAATCTTTCACATTTTTAGTCTTTACATCATTTATGGATTCTATCATGGTTTGAGCGATTTAAGAATTCAGTGCCAAAACATCTTCCTTTTTTGGTTTTCCGGTAAATGAAAGAATCCTTTCCAGCTGATTTAACGTGGAATTTCCCGGGAAAAGGGGTTTTCCAGTTAGCATCTCAGCAAAAATACAACCGATACTCCACATATCTGCAGATTTATTGTAAGTTTGGGATCCGAGTAGAACCTATGGAGCTCTGTACCATCTTGTTGCTACTTCTTCAGTTAAGACTATATCGGATCCGTCTTCTTAACTGGCTACACTCCTAGCTAGGCCAAAATCGCATATTTTTAAAACACAATCACTATTGAGTAAGACGTTCGATGGTTTCAAATCTCTATGCAGTAATTCCGCGCTATGCAAGAATTTAATTCCTTTCGCCAGTTGATAGATGATAAACCTGTTGTGAATATCTTTAAGGATTTTCTGTCTGCTGTTACATCATGTCTTACCCGACCGCATTATGTAGATCTGCCTACATGTACTAGAAAACAAGGTACAAGTCCTTATCGTTTTAGGCTCTATATACTGCGCGTAGTTTGATTATATTAGGATGGTCGAGTTCGTGGAGGAAAACTATCTATCGGTAGGTTCTTTGAGCATCAGTGGAATGCTGAAAGGCATCGAATATTTTTTTGAGAGCTAGGGTATCACCTGATCTTCTGTCAGTAACCTTCCAGACATGGCCATAGGCTCCGCTCCCTACTTTTTTGACGAGGTTGTATCTTTTTCGTATATGGGCTTCTACTTCCTAACTCATTTTCTGTCAATATTCTATTTATTCTAAATAACTCAAAGACTGCATACAATTCAAATTTCGTTTTTCCTTTCAATTACCATTCTCAAATTCACCACTACATTCTTTTAAACGACATTTTACGTGTTTCTTTCGTCGTGGTGATTTTTTCGATGATAGATTTATGAAATTTGCTCATAAATTGATCAATATACACATAATACGGCAAAAATAATCATAAGCTGACATTGATGAACTTTTGAAGGGTTTTTACATCTGATTTTAGTAGCCCTTTCAGACATTGCTTCAAATATTCCTGATGGGAATCATTGAGATAGTTAAAGAACTCTAGCAAATACTCACTAAGCTGGAACTGTGTGGAGGAATCTTTTAAAAATAGCAAGTCGTCCTCGGTGGTTTCATCGCATTCTTACCCATCATCATAAAACTCCAGCATAGCGCTCATGTAGCATGTTGAGCCTTGCTGGTTTTATCGATCTGCCAGACCTCCTTGTCCTTCCGCCGACTGCTCCTACTCTTTGAATTTTTATAGTTAAACTTATAATCCATCGTCTTTCATCATAGCCAGAGTGTCTCCATCCTCATCATCTTCGTCTTCCAAGCCTTTACCTCCCATCTCGTTCTATAAGCATCTGATGAGTGTTGCTAATATTTTCAGGGGTGCATTCACATCGTTGCAGACCTGAGTATGGGAAGGATTGAACCCAATTACCAGCAGGTTGTCTACTCTTTTGTCTCGCAACAGGAACAGCTTTGACAAGGCCATGAATCTATCATAGAGATTGTAAATACGTTGACACCTTGGTGTACTTTCCCCGAAACAGACTCTGCTGGAGAAGCCATTTATCAACAAGAATTTTCAGTCCCATCCTGTTTTAAATTGAAAAACTGGCCAAAAAATCAATTACTTCAGTAGTCTTCTATTTCCAATTTTCTTGACTGAACTGAGCTGCAGAAGTTGAAGATTTCTACGTCTTAAGGTTGATCATTCGGGAGTATATCAGGATCAGGGACTGTATAACCGATGGAGTTCTGGATCTGAAGACTTTCAAGACAGACTCCTGAAGAATTTGATAGTTTGTTTTAGGAAATAGCATTGCTTCGGACAAGATGGTTAGATTTCCAGTGTATAAGGCTGCAGCCTAGAAAGTTTTATCAGCAGGTATCTTTAAAAGGTTTCGAATCACCTCTACCACCTTGTCAATCATGTTGGGCCTAAAATAACTTGCAAAGTACGATTCGGCAATGTGCTTACTTGTGAGTCGGATTGTATTCTTGATGCACACAGTGGTAGCTATGTGTATTTGCACGTCATCATTGCTGGTTATTATCTCACAGAAGAGGGGAAGCAGACTTTCTACGGTTCTTTTGTGAAGTTCGGAGGATTTCGTTTCGGAATTCATCTTAGTCACAAGAATATTGGAAATTTTCAAAACTAAAATAATCAGGTCAGTGTCCGCAGGTTTAAGGTATTTTTTTTGTTCTGACATTATAACGTTATTGTATGCTTTGAGACACTACGCCACAAAGTCAGCAAATCCTTCGTAAATTTACTTGAAAATAGCTTAATCCGAACAAAGAGTGTTCATCAGGGTGAAAAATAGCTGGATCGTGGATTGATGGGTGTTGTATTTGTGGAAAACCTAAAGAAGAAATCTGGGTTCTACAATGATCCTGATTTTACTGAGTTTCTCCTCAGATGAATATTTGTCAAGTTGCAATACAAGTTTGGAAAGCTAGATTAAAGCTTACATTATAGGGTTAATAGTTTCGACGGTTAAGTCAACTGCTGTAAGGTTAAACCACGGTTCGTTTTTGATGAGTTGTTGGATGTTCTCTTCCGACAAAACAAGCTTATGTTTGTCCACCTTCCTTGCAAAGGTAGTGAATGCTTTGCATCCCACTACTTTGACGGAAATGGGCATTTCTTGCATGATGCAGAAGGTGCTTGCTACGAGAAGCTCTTTAAACAGGTCTCGATACTTGATAGATATGATTTAGGTGAAGCGAGTTAGACAATAAAGAGACTGTCCCTTCAATAAAGCATAATAGTCGTCATCCTTGATTTGATTTAAAAGACCTTTCACGAAAGACTAAATATCGAAAGAAGACTGCTGTTTCGACTGGAAAACTATGACATCCTAAGCAAATCTTGATAAAATTGACAAAGCAGTTTACACTTTTCTCCAGGTCTAGCCATGAACGTTCAGTGCCGATCCAACATCACAAGATGACATTTTTATCAACTGTTGGAACTTTTAATTCATACTTCCTGGCAACTAATTCTCCATATTACTACTAACTTGCTCCAAAAATCCATTCATTATTTGGGTTGTATGTGCTTCGTCGTGATTCATAAGAAACTTTTCGCAAATAATGAGAATTCCTTGCAAGGCAAGATCGCCATATTTTTCAATAAGTTCATTGATGGTGGGGACTATCTTGCCACGGAGACCGGTCGCTTAATTTTAGATCATATTCCCCCCATATGTGACGAAGTGCATTGGATTGGACTCCCATTGTCGAAGCTAGGACTGAGAAATCAGCATATAATGAAAAAGTGCATTAGTTAGATGATGTATGGAAAATCGGGTGACTGTCGACAGTGGGGGAGTCGATATAAGGACGGAAATGAATTAGATACAGCTATGAGCTAAGCCTTCTACCGGTGGGAAAATTGACTCAAGATCTTCGTCATAGTACAATGAGGGGGACATATTAGGAATCGTACCCTACACATTGATCGCGGGATATTTTTCGAGGGGTCTATTCCAAACGGTGCAGTTAAGGTAAGGAGGGATCATTTTATAGGTAAATTCCCATATGGTTCCTAGATACTGGATGATGGATTTTTAGGAATATTTCGGCATATCTCTGAACACAATGATGAGGATCTGTCATTAGACATACATTACCTTCATTATGTATTTCTTGAGAGTGAGATGAAGTTGGATAGAACTTTGCAAAGCCGATGCGAATAAACTCATCCATATTTCATAAGTTCCATCGAAGCATTACCTACATTTTTGCAATTGTTTACTTCACTATGGAATCCTTTATTCCATCGAATATCGAAAATGTTTTTATTATTTGGAGAACGAGAAATAGGAGTTTTTACCTCATAGTTTCCGTAATCTATGACTGGGCAAATATTTGAAATAGCACCTCCAACAGGGGATGCGACATCTTGTACAGCGGTAGGTCAGTATTCGACGAAGTGTAGTTGGTTTCTTTCAGCAGATAAATGAAAAATTAGATTCCTGAGTCGTCAAAATGGGATACCTGCCTCCATAACCGTGACATCGTCGGAGCTAACCCACTTGAGAAGTTCACCAAAGGGCTACATCCAGGCCTATGGGCCATCCATTTCCAATATTTCACGGATAAGAAGGCCTAATCCCGCGACGCATCTCAAATCAGTATGTAGTTCAACAACTGCATTAAGGAGTCCTCCTCTTACATCCTACAAATAAGTCTGTTATGAATACTTCTTGCAACTACTTCGACAAATCTCCAAACGTATTAACTAATACGGGATGAATCATTGTTATGACATTGAAATGGAGAGATGTTCTTTATTAGCCCAAGAACTCTATCAGTTTTCGAACGAATGACTCATCTGACTTCAATTTAGCTGTCAGCTTTGTCTATGCTGTCAGTAAATTCTCGCCTTGAAAGAGTGATGACAGGTAGTCAGTGATTGATTATTACATGACTTTTTTTGAATAGAATTACTTTTAAATATAATTCCTCACTGTTTACCTGAAAGTTCAACAGAACTATATCATATTTCATCTTTTTGTATTTTTAAATTCGTATGAATGAAAATATCAAACAGAAAAGAATGTTCAAGCACTGATCATGTTCCCACTATTTGAACCAGAGTTGTTAATATATCGTTTAGTCAATACTTTTTTGAATGCTTAATTAGGAACTTCCTCCAGGGCTTTCTGCAAAGGATACCCATGATCAATAAGCATAAAACAAATTCCAACTGATAGTTTGTTAATTGCATATGCGAAATAGGAAAACTTATTTCCATTGTCATTGACATGCCCGTATTTCACACCTTTTTTGATAAGCAAAGCAGCTTGATTTAAGTTCCTGTACTTAAGGCAAATGGCCAGCGGAGTATTTCCTTCAGCATCAGGAACATCGTAATTGATATTTTTGTCCAGGAGATACAAAATAGAGAAAAAGAAGTTTCGTTAGCAGGCGTAGTGAAGAGGAGTTCTCTGATAAACGTCAAGGATGTTCAAATCGATGTCTTTATGATTTAAAAGGGTTTGCAGAATCTAGACTTTGTCGTTGTACGGTTTTTGGACTGATACTACTTTGTGCTACTATGGCTAGATTTTTATGAAAGAGTAGAAAATGGGAGTTCGACTAAACCTGTCCAAAGAGTTTATTTTGACTCCCAGTTTGAACATAAGTTTGCATATCTATGGGGATGTGTCGAAATTTTTTGAATTAGACACCAGATGATGCAGGACATTTCTTTTGTTCATATCCTCGAAGTTAGGGTCGGCTCCAATCTTTATGAACTCTTAAATCTGGCCGAGAGTGTACTGAGTGGTCATTTTCACTATTTCAAAAAGAGGAACCTGATTCATGATGTTATAATTGTTGATAGAACTGCCGAATCTCCTTAAGAGCACTATAAAGGAAGCTTGACCGTTCAAAGCAGCATATAGGATCGGAAGCGACCTATTGATATCCAACACGTTGGGAGACAAACCTTTCTCGAGTAGAAATTGAAGCCCTTTCTACCCCTCGTAGTCTCCGATCTATTAAAACCTGGCGATCTGATGCTAGTTCAGCATCATGAATGGAATCGAATACTTTACTCTCTATAGGTTGACATCCGGCAATATCACATCTTCTAGGTTAGAAGTAGTGAAAAGGCAGCCTTGCCTAATCTGCATGCAGAAAAGGTGTAGAGGAGTTCTACCTTACGAGTTTTGCTGTGAAAAATTTCGGTTCCACTTCATAAAAATTTTGAGAAGTCTTAAAGAAGGAAATCTCATCAAAAAGTGCTGAACTCCCCAGTTTCGATAGTTTTAATGCTATTTTTCCAATTTGGGAGCACTTACTATAGAATTCGGATCACTTCCCATGTCTATCAAAAAGTTGATCATATTGATGAGAATATCCTCACACTCCAAAAATTAAAGGAACGACCAAACAAAAGCTCGATTTTTTCTCAGCTCAGTAGGATCATTTCCCTGTTGGGTCCATCCTTGGTAGTCCATGGGATATATCTAGTTTAGAGTGTACAGATTGTAAAATTTGATAAAATTCTGATGAATTGTTTGCGTGAATTTCTTCATTAAGTAGACTAAAAACTCAAAACCATGGGGATCTGGTTTTTTCAATTCTGGTTTCAAGATTTTTTCATCAACTTCCATTAGTTTGTGGAGAACAAAATTCATTTCTCTCTTGCCTACAACTGCCAAGTTTGATAGGTAGTAGACAAAGTGCGTTTTTTTATTGACAGGGACCGAAGAATTTGAGGGGAAAAACGTAATTTACTGAAGAAGCAATTAAATTCCCACAAAATTTTAATTTTCAATACACATATTGACTGGCTTTTGCTCTTTGTGATTCGTTATTGATGGGTCTGCCCCGTTACTCAGGAAAAGAGTGATTAACTATTTCTGCAGGATGCTATACTAATCTGGAAGAAGGTTAGTGACTTCTTTCTTCCTGGTGTTCAAGTAATCCTTCTCCGAAATGGCGCAAATCAGGTGCAAGCATGTGTTTCCGACCGAAGGGTTTTTGTAGTTAATGTCGTAGAGTTTTGTCTAAATGACGTAACGAATTATTGAAATGAAGTGAGGGTGACCCCGAGGATTCCGCAGCAATCTCTGCAGGAGATGGTGTCGATAGGACAGATCATGGTTTTATAAAATTTTTGCACATTAGTAATGACCCTTAAGAACAGCCATTTACCAGGGATACAACTGCTTTTTATTTGGCATCTGAGGCATAAATTATTCGAGATAACAAACAAGTTCGATGTTACCTATGCAAATATAAGATAAATGTACCATAAGCTGCTGCATAGTGAAGAAGTGTGTTGTTACTGTGATCTTTTCGATAGTACTTATAACCAGCCCTTAGCATCATGAAAAATATTTCATTGTGGTGATTCCTGATCGCAAACATGAATGGGCTTCTCCTATACACATCCCATGTGATCTCTACATTTTTTTATATAAGTTTTTTCATTATACCAATGTTTCCTGTCCCTGCTGTCAAATGAAGTGCATTCATGCCCTCCTTAGTCTACAAGTTCTTATTCACAACGCTGTCTTCTAGCAGCAATCCCACGCACTCTTCATGTCCTTTGACAACTGCGTAATGGAGAGCAGAAAGTCCCTCTTCACCTTTGAAATTTATGTACTGAGAATCCCTAATTTTCTATAAAATCAGTTTGATAATGCTATATCTTCCATAAATAGCAGCTAACATTAATGGTGTCATTTTTCTCTTATCGAGCTATGTTAAATCAGATCCGTTTTTCAGAAGCAAATCGAAATTCTTTGTATTTTACAATGTTGCGGCGTAATGAATTGGTTTACGGTTGAGACTGTCACCTACATTGAAATCAGGGATATTTTTTACAATATTTTGCAAAAATTAGGTGCTAGGATTGATAGCTGCACAGTGTATTGGACTTAAAAAGTTGCTGGTGCCGTTTTGCTTTAATAACGCCGACTTTCTACACTGGAGTTAACTTTTGGATGTGTTCTTAAGGCAATCTAAATGTTCCTTAGAGTATCCATAGTTAGCATTTAATTACTAATCTTCTAAGATTTATTTCATTAGACGACTGGACAGGTCTATATTACCAACCCTAATCAAGGTTGGAAGTTTGCTATAGATTTAGATCTTAAGCTCGGGTTAGTTTTAAGTTAAAATATCGTAAAGGTCGACACTTGCTCTGCCTTTCGGTAGATTTTATAAGATTCTATCGACAGTAAGAGCTTTCCACCAAACTGGATCAACAGGTAGACAGTCATGAAGTAAAGCGTTGATTCCTTACTTACAGTTTTTAGATATGCACCACTTTTTGGTTTCCACCCCATATGAAGTTTTTTCCAAACGCTCAGAAGTGTCCCACCCTACAACAAACGTGTGGAGAACTTGATTTTTCCACTTCAGCAGCTACGTCAGTATGCTTTGTCGATTAGCTTTTAACGCGTTTATCACCAAATTGGATTGATCTTCAACGCCAAGATTCTAAGCGATATTGACAAGATGTCCGAGAGTTGCGATGTCGGATTTTCCTTCAAGAATAGATCTCTTCATTTATCGTTAGATATACTTGGTACAGCATTTTTACAGTTTGCCAACTTCTTCCTATGGTTTTCTATCAGGAAGTTATTAGATTTGGAGGTGCTATTATGAAAAAGACTCTTAGTTGTTATTCTTTGGTCTATTTTTAACACCTTTTGGTCTTCCCCTGCCCCTTTTTTCCTATGAAATTTATTTCTTTTGACTTTTACTGTTCACAGCGGCATTTTTAAACTTGCTAAACTTTCTACTGATCTATTATCGATACTTGCTATTAACCAATGTCATAAATATTTTTTTGACGCTCAACTACTGTTGAGTTTAATTTTCCATTTTTTTCTTGTTCTTAGATCCTTTGGGTCTGCCTCTTCCCCTTTTTTCTTGCCTCTTTTCGGTTCCGGAGTTTTCTGATGACGAACCTTCATTAAAATTGCGGACAACATTCCTGGTTTTTCTGATTTCTCCGGCGTAAAAGTCAATTTGATCGCTGCTTAGCTCTTGATTGCATGCTAGTTCCTCATTGTCATTGAAGTCATTATTATGCCCCATCATCACAGAATTTTCAATATTGGACGAATTGATTGAGGACTACTCATCTTATTGAACATTTGTCAAGTTTAGATATTATCGTTTCAGTTTCCGGAAGTCTTCCTATGAGAGAATGCACCGTCCGTTCACTTCTTGATATTGAGGAATTGGAAACTAGATCAGAATGTCTTTTTTATCGATCGGGACATTTTACTTCAATTCAAACGATAATTCGGGAAGTCCACTTCTACTTTTCTACTGCTAGATAGCGTAACCCATATTTTTTTCTGGTTTGAGCTAGGAATTTCCGAGCACCAAGGAAATTGGCTGCAGTGCAACCAGTTGCTGTCTAAGACCTGAGAACGTAGCGTTTACTGCCAGGCCTGATAGCATGTTATCTGGAGAAACGTCTTCAAGTTTCGGTTATTGAGCTTTAACGGCATAGATAGTCTTACTGTCTCGTGTTTTGTCCATTATTAGGATTTTGATCCGGCTTAAAAGTTGATTATATTTGGAGGTTCTATTTAGGTGGTATCTATCGTTTAAATTATATAGAAAACAAGAATAAGAAAACGCGGAATATAACATGTTTGCTTTTATTCACAGGATAACGACTGTACTTTCAGTTGTTCAAGCTCGGTATACGTTGTAATTGTACATACATCCGGTATTTTACTTCTTTTGCTATTTCATTGGAGCATGTCACTTTTGGATTACCGTGCTCTACAGAACTAACCAAGTTGTGGTCGGTCTTAAATGGGTTGATATATCATATGAGCACTTCAGAATCGATCCAACCATTTTACTCATCATAACGGCGATACTCACCGCTATACCGATTGTAACCATTTTCAGACAGATCTACGCAGCATGGAAATACGATTCCTTAGAAATGAACACTGCATAAAAGTATTTATTGAAGTGTGGAGGAAATATGGGCTTCTTTTGCTCCACAGCATTCATGCTCACTGGGATAAGAAGCTGTATTTTGATATTTCAGAAGGGATAATTTGGGGTTGAATACGGAATAGCGTGGGTTGTCATAATAGCGTTTACGGGATTGGTTCTCCCGTTTCACTGTTTGTTCCTTGTAGACCTTTCACCACTGTCGGGAAATGTGTACACATCGCTAAATTACATAAACTTCATGAGATGGATGCCATTTATGAGAGTTACGCTTTGTTATTCAAATATCCTTGAAATATTAGCCAATGTCGGCTATGTATATAGTTCATTGCCGATATCCATCTTCTGGTTTTTCAAAGAGCCAATTTTAAACTACAACTACTAAAAACTAATGAGGTTGTAAATGTATGGGATGGTGTGGATCATGTGCATCAGGTCTATCGCGAACATTGAAGACAAACCCATCGTAGGAGGATTCATAGTTTTCGGACTCATAATTTACATGGGCTTTATGCTTATGTGCATTAATAAGAGAATAACATGGATACTATAGAAGCAAAAACCCACGGTGAAAGTTTTCAAAATACTAAGTTCACTTCTCAACGATTTGTCAAACGAAAGTTTGAAGCATGTATCGACATTCTACCTGTATCATCAGAAGTGCTGCACCAATCCAGAGTGTTATTGCGAAATAGTTTAGTAGGATTCTTTTGGCAGTTCTGAAGGATGGTATCCTTTGCTGGAAGAGTTGATGAGACAAAAATTTGATTCCAAAAAACTGTTAACCCTTCCGACATCAGACAAGTTGACGCTGCTTTCTAAAATTGTTGACCTCACCGTTGTCCAAGCCGATATCACTCTCAAAAAATTAAAGAAAAGAAATCAAGCCTTATATTTGGTTCAGGAAGTGAAGTATGCACTTGATGAGTAAGATTGGCTCGCTCTCAACTTCAGAGCGTACGAAAAGAGATTTATTTTTTAGTTGTAGGAGCAAATGAGAAATGAGTACAGTGAAGAATAGAGAAAATTTAGTTTTTACGCTCAAAATTACTACTAATACCATCGAAAAGTCGACATACTGAGAAAATATATCAGAAATAGCACGAGGAGCCATTGCTAATTTTGGGAGTAAATCACAAAGAGGTAGCCTCATGTCTAAAAAATAACACTCCTGATCAAACGCGCATACATAAGCAATTTGAAAGTTCAAAAAAGCATTCAAGATTTGGAATCTCTGGACCATTCAGCTAAATTGGCAGCATGCCCAATATTCCTGCCCTACTTTTTTCGAGTTTGTAATCAATAGTTGAAAGAGATCGAAGAGCCTCTACAACAAACCAAATAAAAACTATCTGAAAGCATGAGAATCTTTTCATATTAATCCTAGACTTCGTGTTGCCTCGTCAATCTCGACAATTCCACCCAAACGTTCGGAAACATCATTCATCGCAATATTCATTTTCAAATATTCACTGGGTTTTCAGCCGATAGGAAACTCAATGTTGATTAAGTTATTCCTTAGCCACTCATAACTTCCCATCGAAGGAAAATGCGAGAGTTCGTTTAATAAAACAAATATAAGCTAGTTCCAATTCGGAGAGTAATCATAAAATTGAATTCCCAGTACCTTCGGGAGATCGAACTCAAAGTAGATCTGACTACAACTTTGAGGTAAGGACTCTGTGGAATCGCATTCTTTTTCCCCTTAAAATAGTAAGAGCCTTTTTTTGTGTGTTCAAAACAAGCCGAAATCATAGACTTTTCGAAGCGTTTTGGATAGGAAATGCACCGAGTTTGCAATATTGAATATTTGGAAGAGCTAATAAGCGAAAATCAGTTAAGAGAACTCTTAGAAAGTTAGAAAAAACTAAAAATTTGCAATTTTTCGGGCAAAAAGATTGAGCTAAAACTGTTGAGAGAGATAAAATAATAAAAAACTGGAGAGACGCTCTACACATGCTCAATGAAAGAATACAAAGAGGAAAATGACAGAAGTGATCCAGCTTAAAATCAGAAAGATCAGATAAATGGCATTTAATAAAGCTAGACAAAACAGAGAGTTATTGGGCTTTAAAACTATCAGAATGGACATTTACGGCGGACTCACACAAGAAATCAAGTGAGAAGAACCAAGGTTCCCGATTCCAAAGCACTCGGTAGTAAATTGCAGTAGATTTGCTAATAGGGCAAAAAATAGGGTGAAAAGTTGAATTCCGTCCTTCAAATAGTCAATAATACGGATTAATGCCGAAATATTAACATTTGGACCAGTGTCAGTTTTTTTCTCATTGCTATAATTGTAGGCTTGATGATTTTCTCTGTTTTAACCGCACAAAGAAAGACTACTATGTTTCAAACTTTCCAGAGAGAGCGAGTTTAGTCCCATAGACTAACGAGATAAATTTAGGATACACTTTTTTATTTAAGAAAAGCAAATATAGAGGCATTCACGAGTAAATCTCTTCCATTCTATTAGTTTTATGTTCACAAGTTTCATACGCTGAATGGAATGGCCAGTGATCGATTTCATTCACTGTTGGAAAGGCCAAACTTGCGAGTCCCAGCATTTTCTTTCAAAAATCAGTATAATGTGGAGATAAAACTGGAGTATCGCTAATTTTTTGTGATTCTCGAAGAGTATATTTTTGTCGGAATCACAAATTTGGCAGGAGCAACTTTACCTCAGCTGGATTTTAATATCGTCAGAAAAATGATTGAAACTCCTCTTAACAATTTCAAAATAAACTTTATTGAGGCCAATCTCAACGCCCTCTTTTCCATTCTGCCGAATCTTAAAGCGGTCAAAGAATAGCGGTTTGCAAATCAAAACTGTTCCATAGGGGCGTGTGTAGAAAATCAAAGAATTTTCATTGCGACTCCACTAGGTCTAGTTTCGATTATTCTTTTTCTAATTTACACTTTCTACATCATCAAGAAAGTCAAATAGCTGAAAGACAATACGTATAAGCTTTTCAACATTCTTACCCAGTCGAACTTCGAAGAAAGGAAAGATTGCACGTTGGAATACAAAGACCTGTACTGTCCTGAACACGTTGAGAGTACCGAAATGGATGAAAATATTCTGTGCATTAACAAATACAGGATGAAAACAAACTAAAGATTCAAAAAATGTGGTGCACTCGGAGATTTGAAATAGCAATCAGCATCAACAAACCATCTACATTTATAGTCGGCATCATAAGTAAAAACTCCCAGTAAAACTTTTTTCAGAAAACCGCGCACTTCAATTGCATAAAATGCCCAAACTCCCCGAATTTCAGCACTCAATGGTCCAATTTACAAGTAGGAATCTTCGGAAATAGACTATGATGCAATGAGCAAGGGCAACTAAGAAGATGGTGAAAAGTAAAAGTTTTAAGGAGTGAACTTCAAAGTAAACTCTCTGAAAGGACACATTTTAAAGTATTCGATACTTATGGCACCGTTCATGGTCTACTTTATGGCGATTAGCATCATAACTTCGACGTATACCAGTTAGTTCATCTCTAGTCTTGACAATCTAAACTTTCTCTACAATAGGATAAGTCTCCTGAAGTAAATAAAGCTTTATACGATATAGCTTGGACTGGACAGTGACTTTTTTACTGACAATTCCACACGATCAACAACAATTTATGAAAGTTTAACATCGGCGATTGGAGAGTTATACCAAGTGTAAAGAAGGATTCAGGCCTAATTTATCAACAATAACCCCAATAAACCCACTTCTATCGTGATGAATAAATTTAATTAACACAATGTATGCCAACTTCTAAACCAAGTGCCGAATAAATAACCGAATCTGGAGGTTCAGTTCACATAAACCTAGTGCACAAACTTGACGGGAATCGATTACCTTACTAAAGGACGAAGAGCAGCCCTCTTTGGGTACCTAGAAATGGCTAGAACCCTGTCCAACCGATTCAGAACCTGCTCAACAACTTGCTCCATGGCTGACAGAGTCAATTTCGTTTAAAAAATAGATCTAAAACAGCTGACATCAATGGATCAATACCTTACACTACTGTACGAGCTGGATATATCTATTTATGCAGAATAGAATGCGAGATTGGTGAGAGACTACGCGGTCATTGTGTACTCTCTGGCGGGAACTTTTTCATTAGCGGTCGTTATTGTCGTGCTAATGATATGGAATTGCATGAGG
>JAOWAT010169991.1:0-22155 GCA_028571025.1 Longipedia americana
TTACAAAAAAACGGGGAGGAAAAAATTTGCCAACTGTGGTAAGTCAGCAAACAATTGATTCGATGGAGCGAGAAGTAGGAGCATTCTGAATCTTTACTCCGAAAGAAAAATATTAATTTATAAATTTAATCAAAATTTTAAGTTCTAAGGATATGATCTCAAAGTTCTGGAGTCGTCCCATCTACAAAGGTCTAACGACTAATGTTCGCCGATTCTTCGATTTGCATTAATATCAAAGTAAAGACCTCATGCGTAAATTCAATGTCAAGGTTCAACGTGGCGATATTGCTACGAATTCTGATGAAGCATACACTGTCGCAAAAAACCTCAATGTTCTCAACGGAGATCTCATTCTCAAAGCTCAAGTTCACGCAGGAGGTCGAGGAAAAGGTAACAGTCATAATCAAGTTAGGAGTTCTTAGTTCTGGGCTCAAGGGAGGTGTTCAGATCCTCAAAACGCCGGAACAAGTCAAATAGCTCACCAAAAAGATGATTGGATATAACCTTGTGACCCATCAAACAACCAAAGCTGGTTTAAACGTTAACGCTGTTTTAATTCACGAAGGTGTCGATATAAAACGACAGATCTATTTCGCATTCATTTTAGACAGAAACAGTCAAAGCCCAGCGATTGTAGCTTCGGTCTAAGGAGGTGTCGAAATAGAAGAGGTCGCCAAAACCAATCCCGATGCTGTTAAAGTGTACCCGATCAACATCGACCAAGGAATAACTGATGCCTTGCTCAAACAAGTCGAAAAAGACTTGAAATTGTAGGATGTTGCAGGATTCAAAACTTAAATTAAAAATATGTATACACTTTTCAAAGACTGCGACGCTACCCAACTTGAAATTAACCCGTGGGCAGTTGATCCTAAAAAAGAAGTACCCATCTAAAGTTTACATAGATTTATTGTGTCGATGCTAAAATAAATATCGACGACAACGCTAAATTCAGACAGAAAGAGTTGGTAAATCTCCGAAAAAATTCGCTAACTTCTGAAGACGTTGATCCCTATGAGGAAAGAGCCATGCAGGCGGGATTAAACTACGTGGCATTGGATGGGAATATCGGGTGTCTAGTTAACGGCGCTGGATTAGCAATGGCCACAATGGATATCATAAACATAAAAGGAGGAGACCCGGCAAATTTCCTAGATTTGGGGGGAGGCGCTTCTCTAGCTGAGGTCAAAGCTGCATTCTAAATTCTTTCTTCGCACGAAAAAGTTCAATCAATTCTTATCAACATTTTCGGCGGAATCGTAAAGTGCGATCAAATTGCTCAAGGAATCATTCAGGCCGCAACTGAAGTTGGACTTAAAGTCCCTTTGGTATGCAGACTCACCGGAACCAATTCCGATAAGGCCAATCAAATGCTGGCTGAGTTTAGCAAAAAAAACACCACTCTAAAAATACAGACTGCTTAAACTTTAGAGGATGCTGCCTAAAAAGCTGTTGCTACTATTAAAAAATGAAATGATGTTATATACCTCCTCCCCCCATGATTTAGTTTAATTTTATCCATTACCATAAGTTCCCAAATCTACATGTTATACTGTATTGATAGATACAAATCCTCATTTTGACTCACATATAATCACCAAAAGTCTCATGCTCGCAAGCTTGTTCTAGAGAGTAATAAGAGTCCGCATCGATGGCAGCATTAACCAAAAAATGTACCGTTCAAACAAACCCGTAACTCAGGACTACTAACCTTCACAATGGAATTAAAAAAATTCGCATCTATAAGCCAGAGGCTCTCATGGTCACAGTAAACTCGCCGGGAGGTTCAATCTCAAATGCCAAAACCATTGTCGACGTTCTGAAGCAATATTCCAATCAAAAAAAGTATTCATATCATTAATTGACTCCCTAGCATCCCTATCTACTGTTTTGCAGAGGATCAATGTCTCAATAGCGCAAATATCGTACTCACCTGCGGAGCGAAGGTGTACGCCAGTACTATCTGATCCAATATAATAGACTCGATGAGTCTCGTGGGAGACTTCGGATACAGTTGGTCCTCGCTTTGGCTCAAAGAGTTTGGTTAAAAGTACAATGTGCGGCAAGAGTACATAACCGGTGGATAGAACAAAGTGAAATTCGACAAGTTTAAAGAGATGAATCCTTAGAGCGAAAAATGGCTCAAAAACTATCTCTATCTAATCGAACACGAGTTAAGAGTAAACATTGTCAACAACCGCTCCAAAAAATTCGAACAATTGCGAGTAATTTTCCCCACCTATAGGAATCCAGCTTTAAAAATAAGACATAGAAAACAACATCTTTAGCAAAGGAATCATAAAACCCGAACAAGCTGTGTCATCTGGACTCATTGATGGCATCAAAAACTACGACGACATCCTCAGTACCACCTTTTGAATAATCCAGAGTAACAGTTCTCCAACAGCAAAGTCTTGTAAATCACCAAGTCATCCCGCAATCATCCCTTAAAAACACTTTTCTCGAGCCAAAGTCTGCATCAATGACATCAATCATGAACCATAGCAAGCCTTTTGTTCCTTAAAAAATAGTATTGTGCCGTATAGCCTGTTTTTCTATTGATAAAAATAATCTAAATAATAATAAAACTACTGACAAAAAGCATCAACCCTGACAAACAATTTTAATCGAGTTCCATCAAAAAATGAATTAAAGTTTTCAATAAGTCACACATGCTCAGAATCCAGTAGGGGAAGGTATCTCCTTAAAAACCGAGTAGTATGGCGGATAGCCCTCCATCAGTCACTCTCGGGCAGTATCGAAATGCAGTCACAACAGCAACCCGTAATAAATGCTATCCTACTTCCAATCCTACCAACCACTCAATGAATCCTTCACTCATTCCCTCTAATTATTGCACAAATCACCAAATCTCAAACTTAAAAAATATAAAGAGTCCATATACTACGGCTAAATGCAACGCGGAAAAAGAAACGGAATCGGAATTATGCTTTACAACAACGGAAGAGTATTTGAAGGGTCATGGAACTAAGATCTCAAAGAAGGAGCTTCTGGCTACTAAAAATTTCCTAATAATTGTTCCTATAAAGGGGGCTATATCGCAGGAAAACCTTCTGGGGTTGGAAAGTACTCCTGGACCAATGGCTAATTCTATTAAGGATAATGGCAAGACGGACTCAAACACGGATCAGGTATGTGGAAAGGAGCTAAAGGAGACTCCTACATCGGATAATGGAAATTCGGAAAAGCCGATGGATACGGAGTACACACCTGGGTAAATGGAGATAGATATGAAGGCTAGTTCAAAGCGTGTCTAAAACATGGCGAAGGACTTTAAAAGTTTGCCAACGGAGATATCTACAAAGGAAACTATTCTGAGGGGAAACCAAGTGGTTTCGGGTAATACTATTGGGCTAATGGCACATACTTTAAGGGCAGTTTTAATAAAGGTCTCAGAAATGGAAATGGAATTTGGAAACGAGCGCAAGGCAATTCTGATAAGTACGAAGGGTAGTACGCCAATGATCGAAAGTCTGGATACGGAATATTCACCTGGGCTTCAGGAAACGTTTACAAAGGTAGTTACAAAGACGATCAAAGACACGGATACGGTTAAATGTATTGGAGTGATGGAAGTTATTACAAAGGAGAGTGGAGCCGAGGAATACAAAACGGTTAGGGATAGATCTTTATCCCCGAGGACGGGTGGAAAAGAGGGATATTTGAAAATAATATACTAGTAAGCGTTGAGGAAGAATAACATCACAATCCGTAACATAAGGAATAGGTCATACAATTGAAACAGGGGCTGGTTCGCGCGAAACTGAAAGATTCAGTCTCTAAAAAATAGGGAAACGCCACTCCCAGCTCTTTCAATACTTACCATTCAAAAACTATCAGTCAGTCTAACAGAAACGGCAGAGGAGGGCATTTCACTATCCGGTCTACGAATCATCGCAATTTACCTCAAACCACGAACCATACGAATCCTAAAATCAATAGAGTACTGAATTAAAGAACAGTTATCGATTTAGGCAAAAATTACAACCATCCCTTACTTCCCAACCGATTCAACAAAAACAAGGGTAGAAATTCGGCCTCAATAGACGAGTCTAACTCCAAAAAGTCGAAAGGAAAATAGAAAATACTCCATTCTTCTTTTTATTTGCACAAACTGCACAATCTCAGAAGCAACAACAACCCAAAATCTCAGTCCCAAGGGTAAAACAATACGTACTCTGCGTAGTAAAGATAGCTAGTGAGTCGGCAACAGAGATAACTGAAGACTGGAAGTTAAGGGCGGAGTCAGAATTATGTTGTTGATTAAGTTAAATCTTTTACTAGAAGCAAATTCAATACTTTTAATTCGAAAGGAAGGTGAGACTCAAAAAACGATAAAAATAATTGTTTTTAATTTTTTTGTATTTTTTCTGATATCTAGTAATATTCCCAAACAAATGAAATTAAGAAAGAGTTAAAAAAAGGAGAAATCGCTGTCATGACTGCAGTCAGAGAACCATTTTTCATTGCATTTTGAATTTATGAAATATTCTCAGACCATTTTAAGTAACTGAAGGGGGGTAGTACTCAAAAGAATGATCTTTAGTGAATGTATAAATAAATAATAAAGGAAAAAAAACAAATAAATCGGCTGAGTAGAATCCTCAATATGAAAGGATCTGGGCAATCTAGCAACAAATAATAAATCGAAAACGATATGGACGAAGGGAGCAGAAACCACCTCAACTTTGGATACCTATCAGATTACAATAATCTAAGCCAGCCTTGTAACATGGATTATGGGTAGTGCATCAACAAAAGAAACTATTTTGACTACTTGGCCTTTCCAGATCCCCTTCCTAGCATGCTCAACCCTCATCCCCGATAATAAGTCTTCAATAGCACCGATCAACTCTAATTTGATCTCCTTCACAATCATTCCCAGCATATTCGCCATCAGCAAAAAAAATAATTCCCAGAACCCGCCTCAAACAGCGTCAACTACTCCCATCCCATTCTCCACGAAAACCTCAATTAGCACGATCCTCACGATCAAGATCACACCAAAAAGTATCCTTTCTCACTACTAACTCAGATAGGAATATCCTCCCGATAAATCTTTAAAATACTGGAAACCCGATCATTTCTAAGTTAAAAACTAACCCATCGATGACGATATTTCACACTACATCTTCTCCATCGACGTCGAAAAGGTCGAAAATCTCAGTCCTTCCCACAGTCAGTTCCATAAAAATGTTGAAATGATGCATAAAATTGACCATCCTGTCCTAAATAGATTCCCGTAGTCATGCAAAAATCAACCTGCTACTATCAATTCTATAAATAATGGGGAATCAAACAAGACTTTGAGTATGTCAGTTCGTCGGGAAAAAGTTCTAAGATACCTAGAAAAGAAAAAAAACCGTGACTTCAGCAAAAAAATAACCTATGAAGTCAGAAAAAAAGTAGCCGATAACAGAATACGCATAAAAGGAAGGTTTATTAACAAAAAACAAGCAGTTAAAGAGCTGGGACTCGATCCAAAATTAAACTATTAAATTTGCTACTTAAAAGAACTCATCCGAAAAAACGAAGAAAACACCAACAGCATTACCAAAGACTAGAATTCCTCAAGAAAACTGACTTGAACAAACCCCGGGAGAAAAAACCCATCCACAATACTATTCTACTGATTTATCATCCACGGAGTGTACCATGTATTTATCGTTACAATAAATGAGATGAGTACATACAGTAATTTACTTTGTATTAATTTCATTACTTCGATCAGATTTTTTAAAATATTTTTAATTTCAAAGTAAATTGCAAACAACCTCTCTCGAAAATATGTCAGAAACAGTTGTACTAGCAATGTATGATATCACGGGAGGAATGGCCAAACAACTCTCAATGGCCTTCATCGGTAAACAGATAGATGCAGTCTACCACACTTCCATCATCGCTTATGGAACATAATATTACTTCGGGGGTGGCATCTGCAAAGAAAAGCCATAAACCACGCCATTCGGCAAGCCAATATAGAAAAGATAACTGGGTAAAACAGAACTCCCCAAAGATGTCCTCGAAGAGTACTTGTAAGAGATCGCACCCAAGTACGTTCCATAAAAATACAACCTCATATCGCACAACTGCAACAACTTCACAGACTAAGTCTGCTAATTCCTTCTCGGTTAGGGAATCCCTAAGTTTATTCTCACTCAAGCGGAGTAAATCCTCAACACCCCTATGGGGCAAATGTTCAAACCAATGCTAGAACAGATGCAGGCGGGAGATGTCAGTCAAATGGGAGGAATGGGAGGAATGGGAGGAATGGGAGGAATGGGAGGAATGGGAGGTTTTGGAGGAGGAATGGGAGGATATCAAGGTGGACAGGGACAGGGCGGGTTCAAGTGACTAATTTTCATTTGGAATGCAAATAGTGTTGATAGGAATCTATTTGATCTCCATAAACTTTGAAATTCATAAAAAATATTACATTAGACAGTAATAAAAATCCGACTGTATCAGACATAATTTATAAAAATATCGAAATGTGGTTGTTCAATTGGTTTAAATCGACTCTCTAAGGACTGGGGCTAATGAATAAAAAAGCCAAGATAGTGTTTTTAGGATTGGACGATGCGGGCAAAACCACTCTTCTCCTACGTTTGAAATAGGACGTAATGAAACAGATGGACCCAACCCAACAGCCCTACTCCGAATAGTTAGTCCTAGGTATTTTAGCACTTATAACTCAGGAACCATCAGATTCAAAGCCTGGGATTTAGGAGGCCATGAAGCAGCAAGAAAAACCTGGAGAAATTATGTCTCAGATGTTGATGGCATCATCTATCTAATAGATGCCAGCAATCACAAAAGATTCTAAGAAAGTCGTATCGAGTTCCAGGGTATTCTCGAAATACCAGAACTGTAAAAAGTTCCCATTGTCGTCCTCGGCAATAAAATCGACAAGGCGGGAGCAGTTCCTGAATCCGAACTCAGAAATGCCCTGGGAATCGAGTAAAAAGGGATGGGATAATGGAATAGCAAGTCAACCAGACCAATCAATGTCTTCATGTGCAGCGTTGCCAAAAAGTCAGGCTACTCAGACGGGTTCAAGTGGCTAAGCACTTATTTGAAATGAAAAAATCATGAAATAGATGATAAGTTAAAATCAATTCCTATTTTTATGCTCTTTAACTCGGATAAGAATAAGATAAATATAAATACATCAAGCAATATATAGGATAGCTTCGTTGCATCACTTCAATTTCTTTCTTATCTTGTTGTCAGACTGATGCTTCAGAAAGGTTCTCAAAGGAGAATCCTGATAAAATTTATGAGTTAGCTTGTTGTTTTGGAGATACTAGGGATGATCCACAAAGAAATCATTCGAAGTGTAATTTTTTTTATTCCTGGAGGGACCAAGTTATTTTCTCTTGACAACTCGAGGAGCCATGTTTTTAAGACATGTTATGTTGAGATTCTAACTCTTAGAGTGAGGATCCTCAGTACTTTTCTGGAACAGTTAGTTTAGTTTAGAAAGTCGGGTTTTTCTTAGCGATTTATCAAGCAAAGGATGGTTAAGCTGAGGTTTAATGACTTTAGGAGCCTTCTTGAATAACCCTTTCTTACGCTCTTCCTTATCCTTCAGAGGGATGCATAGTCTGATGTTGATACGGTCATTGGCATCTTTACCCTATCTTTATCTGAACGATGCATAATCATAATTATTTCTCCTCATTGTCTCCTACTTGAAAGAGTTCCACCCAAAACATCTCTTTGCTGCATCCGATGGAAGCTTCGACCTTTTGCCAGCCGAACCGGAGAAAGAAAGACTATTCTTGCATCTGCACTATTCTGCAGAAACACTTTACTTCCCAAGAATCACGTTCCTTCCCTTTATAACAGTCTGTTTTCGAAAATTGTTCTATACTCTCAACTTCTCACAATGAAGCTTGTCGCACGTGTATCGGAGTTATCTGTCTTTTTTAATATCGATCTCCCTGCCAAACTAAGAGTCATCACTCTCAGGGAGTTGCAGCGCAGATTTAAGGTTTTGATATCTGTTCTTCAAAGGGATATTTTCCTCCTTTTCCGAAGAATGCTCAGAAAGCCCTTCGTAAGTTTGATGGCTATAATTGCTAAGTTTCCTGGTCTCTGAGTGTACTATCTGTTTTTTTTTCAATAAATGATTTTTTGCGAGATTTATACTTAACTTTAACTCATCTTCATCGCTGATAAAATCATTTTTATCCCAATTTCCCATGTCTTCCGCAAAATCACACTCTGCGAGAGTTTAAATGGCTTTCCTTGCCTACACGCCCTTTACTGATTCATTCTAAGGGTTACTTGGGAGTATATTGGAAGGCGCATTGCAATGCTTCTAACGATTAAGAGTGTTGGATCCAGTTCCATGGCTGTTCCTGACCAGCCTCCTAGACTTGCGATGTTTTTTATGTGAAAACTGACGGTTTCTTGTGATATATCCCATTTTACCGTCAAATTTACTCTCTGACATTAGTTTTTTATCAATAAGAAAATATTGTTCTAAGACCTCACCTATGAGTAGATTTTATCAGTTTAATTAAATCAACCACATCTCAAATGAAGAGTTCCCTCCTTTCGGTTTACTTCATTATTTTTTCAAAGATCTTAATCATATAACACTAATAGGTTCGAAAAACCTTAACAAAGCCCAATGCATAGACCGAATCGTATATTTTCCAGTGGTTCTCGCTCCCGCTCTCGTCCCCGTCGCCGTTCCCGTCCTAGTTCTTCTCGTCCCCGCTCATCAAGTCGAAACACTTATTCCAATCGGGAACATTTCGAAAACCAAGATCAACAATTTTTCAAACTGACTGGAAGTCAGTCTTCGAATTTCAATAAAAAAGTAACGAAAAATAAGAAGGGCATACGCTCAGAGTACCTGCACTAACTGTTTTATCAAGGAAGGTAAGAAGTGAACGATGTAAAATAACGCTTCAATGATCTTTTTTAACTCGTTCAGAAAGACTAAATATCCCTCTACGGAATTACACTCAGGGAAAAAGAGCAGGAATAGCAAAAATAACCACCCTACGAATAAGAAAAAAAACCTAACCAACTAAAATAAGTGTGGTCTAAAATTAAATCAATCCTCCCAAAAACCACCCAAGTCTAAACCAATCAGAACTAACAAAAATGTTCACAATTACCAGAAAAGACCACCCAGCAGCCCCGCTAAAAAAGAGTAAAACAACTCACTAACATTCGAAAACTCTACCTCTGCTCTTGCTATAAACTATTCCAAAATTAAAACGTCTTCTTAAATGGCATCAATTAAAGACTCCACGATCTGATCTAATCATCGCAAATTTCTCATCTGGATAATATTAGAGTTGTCGGTTCTTAAGTCAAATTCGATAAAATGGATAGAACACTCACCTTCAGGAGGAAAGAAAATGCGGAAGAGTGCTGGTACATCGATTGGAAAGACTAGAAGCTAGATAACTTCACCTGCAATTCTTTCAAAAGATCCAAAAGGAAAATTGTCATCAATAACGGACCAACTTTTCGATTTGGCTAAAATATTCTACAAATAGAACCCTACGAAGAATATATTGCCGTCAGAACACTGAATAAAGTGTAAATTTGTGTATTTTCTACAGGAAAAACACTTTCCTATAATCTAAAAGCTGAACACATGAGATGGGGCTACAGGGGTCTTTACGTATTCAGTGAAGGTGGTTAGATCTCACTGTTGTAGTATTAGCGTAATCACTCTTTTCTCGAAAATAAGACAGCTCCATTTCACACGTAGTTCAGTCGGGGAATGTATGGAAAATGGACCTAAGGAGACTTCTTGATTCCCTGCTAAAAAGATATGATTCACGGTACTATGGCTGAAGAAGGATAGATCTACATAAGGATTATTGGTGGACCATCTGCCAATGCGAAAATCAACATTGATTAGGAGTATTACAATATTCTGTACATCAATGGATACTCAATGAACAAATCCGTCGTCGTTTTTATTTTGGTCGGGCGGAAAGAAGCTATCCAGGAAATGCATGAATACAGGTTTGTATATGCTTGATGGTCTTTTATCTTAAATGATATTATGATATGCTTTTTTATATTCACTTCATCCAACATCAGATTTGGCTGTTTATTCAAAGAGGGAATTGATAGATCACGCTTTGAGCCGATTATTCTATTTGCCGACTAGTCTTAAGGTCCGATCTACGGTATCAATATACTCTATGTTTTTCAACCCAACCTGACCGGCTTTTTCGTTCATTTGATCCACCTTTTCACTTAGATCAATCATTAGCGTCTAAACATCCGGTCCTTCATCGCCTCCTAACGACGGGAACCAGTCAACCTCCTCGGAGTTTATCTTATTCCTGACTGCATACTCGACTCCAGAGTAATTGGTCGGACTTTTTTTTTCGAGCGTGTAGACATAAAAAATATAGTTCCACAGGTAATGTCGGTTCTAAGTGTGCTTCTTAAACGTCTCACCAATCTTCTCAATCTGCATTATAACAACAAAGTATACCGAAGCCTGATCAATATTACATATATAACAAAAATTTTTCTTATCTTATTTCAACGCGTCATCTTTCTCACCCAAAGAAGCATAAGTATCCATCACAACCCCACCGATAATACCATCAAACACCATCTCCATAAATATCGCATATCCAATATCAAATGAAAACCGTATCGGTTCAAACTCAGGCATATCCCCGCCGACCGCACCTATCGTCCACATATGAATCACACAATCCATTATTTATTCGCAAGCATCCGCCGGAAAATCATCCTCATAGATGTTCACCGTATACGTGCTAAATGATACCGCATTAAAAACCACTATGAACACCCCTGAAAACAGTGATAAAATCGACAACAACTGAATATTCTGGAATACACACTTAAACACGTTCGCTAATATTGGTATTGTCACGAAGAAGTCAAATATATGGATCGTAAACCATTACACCCCGAACCAGTTCCCGGCCAGAGATCCAATAAAAAATATTATTAGAGGTATGAACTCCGTAGCCTAATACTTCCACAGTGCTATAAATACACGAATTGTAGATCTATAAACAGTATTTTCAGTGAAAATTGATGAAAACCTGCCAAAATACCCAGTAAAAACAGTCCAGTACTCAGCAAGTATTACAGCCATCTGACCCCATCCGTCAGCAGGTTACGGTGGTTTCAGCCCATCTGTCTACTGTTCAATAACCGTCCCGGAAGTTTACTACCCATCTAATTTCTTCAAAGCTAACGGTCTTCTCATCCTCAACCACAAATAAAAGTAGATAACTGTGAATATCAATTGAACGAAGCAGAGCATCCTCAGAAACAGCATCTGGAAAGTGCTGTTATAAGTGAACACAGAACTCTTCTCTTACAAGTCATGATCAACAAAGATAAGTAGAGCAGTCAACACTATAATAGTCATTGACAGTAGTCTCGCATATTTTCGCGCGTTAGATGTCAACTCAGAAGTGATGGGAACTTTTTTCTGCACTCCCAAAAATGAAAAAGAATTGTAGTTAAGTTCGTAATTCAACTAAATTTAGTTATTAACTTCCTCTCTAAAAGATAGTAGACTAAGGAGCTTGTCCCTCTGTGTTTCCCTTTGAACTCCCTCCATAATCGCATCCTTGGTGTTGGGAGACAGGTAATTGAACACTGGCTGATTGACAAAGTAAACTATCTGAATATCGTCATGAACGCCATTATTAGCATTGATCTAAATGTGAATAATCAACTCTTCGAACTTTTCAATAAACTATCGAATGTAAGGAAACTCCTTCTCGGCGATTCCCGTGAATTTCTCCTTAAACCCACGTGCAAAACTCTCCTTCTTTATATCATCCGGATTGGCATTCTACACATCGCGGTTTATCTCTCGCGATAGTCGATCGGCGTAGTCAGTTATCTTCCTGAATATGCACAGGGCCTGTATGATGGTGTCCATTGGACCCTCAAAGTTAATCTGAGCCTATTTCTACTCCTCTATCAACTACCCTATTCGATCAGCATTGAAAGATTGGAACAACACAAACATAAACTACTCGTCATCAGCCTTTATCGACCACCCCTCGGCCCTCGGTTCTATCAGCTGCAATAGATTTTGTTTGATAACCTGCCAGAAAAACACAGGCTGACATTTAGACAAAAACTACCATATAAGCTAATTATCGTTGCCTTAAAAGTTTATCAGCAACAATCCCATCGACATCTCGTAAATCTATGCCAGTTTATTCAATGGATCATCGTCAGACTCGGCCACCAAATTGAATTTCCTGTTCAGCAAATTGTTCTTGTCCTTGAAAAAATACTCCGCCATGTACGACACGTCCTCAATGAATGTTGATTTAAGCAGCGATGTCTGGTTCTTAATGCACGGAGTCTGAGTAGCATCGGTCAAGAAGTCGAGGATGCTCTTGGGAATCGTCACCAATTTGCTGTTCATGGATTTGAACAGACTCCTCAACAAAGTTGTAGCTGTAAGGATAAAGTTAATAGTGCCATCCTTCTTCCTATCATCCCGATTAACCTGCTCGTAAATGAAGTGTTTCATTTTAATGTTGTTATTCTAGCAGAACAGCTGCAAGAACCTGAAAGTCCTGCAGAGGGCCTTCTCGTAGTTGATCTCGGTTTGGAGTTCGAACTTGTCCACCCCACAGTGGCCGAACTCCTTCTGAAGGTTATTTTCCTCCAAAGAGTAGAAATCATAGGTGTCAACTATCTGATAGGCAAAATTCCTTTTCTTCTCACCCTCTTTGATCCGCCTGACATTGATAAGGAACTATCCAATAGAGCTGATAATCTTGTTTATGTTGAGCAGCATTTCGTTTTTCTCATCCTCCTTCATCACACCCAACAAACAGTCCTGACAGTCTGTATTCCCCCCAAACAAATAGGCTATCCCTAGCAACAAAGCCTAGTTCAGAAGCTGCAGTCTGCTCCCCGAAGAAAAGTTCTACTTGAAAATTGCAGCAATGAAAGCTGATCCCCCGCACTCTCTCACTCTGTTCTGTCTCTTTACGAACTACTCCAATGCCTTGGAATTCTACAGTGTATCCTCGTACTGATCCCAGAAATCCATCGGCAGTTTATAGTCCTGCTCCTGCTCAATGGCCTCCGTCAAATAACACCTCACCAGCTTTATCACAAACACCTTCTCCTCATCTCCGAACTGCTCCTGGTTGTCTCTTATCAAACTCAGAGTAGAGTCCATTATCTCATCCATCGGAAACACCTGCATGGCTTTCTCATGCAACTTTACGAACTCCGGCTCGTAAAACGATATCGATGTCGTGTCTATCTTCGAAAACAACGAGACCAATTTGATAAACTCATCTTCCCTAAACTTCCGGAATGTCGGGAAATCCTCGATTGTATCCTTCACAATCGACAATTTCCGATTCAACTCGTAGTTCTCCTCGTTCTCTCCCAGAAGTTGTCTCGCCAGCAAATGGAACACGCTCGAATTCGAGGTTGAAATGTATAGGTCCGATGTGAGTGCCTTCGGAATATATTTTCCCTTGTCGTTCAGAGCTTTTAGCTGAGTTTCCCCTCTCACACTGAAAATCTCCAAAATTAGCTACTCTCTCCTTTCTTCTTCGGGAAGTTCTTATCCAAGAAGTGCTCTCCTCCTAAACTTTTCCCTCTGTTCCATAATCTTCTCCCTAGTTTTAATGTCTCTAATCATATCGTGCAAATTCCTAAAGTAGGTTTTAGAATGATCGTATACATACTTGCCAGTAGTCGGCTATGAAAGAGGGTCATCAGGGTCCGTATTATCCACATTGGCCTCCGGCTCCGACCTTTTCTCGAGATACTTTACACTGATAACCGACAAAGGCTCGGTCATCAACTTCTTTATTTCGCGGACAAAGGGCGAAATAGGTTTGGTGTTGGGATAGAGTTTATTCAAACAGCCGAGATTTTTTAAGAGCCTGACCAGCTGATCATGGATCTTCTTGTCTTGCCCAGACTTCTCCTTGTTGATCCTGGCCTTGAGCATCACAATGAAGCTGGGCTTCAGAAACATTTCGTGCAGGGATATCATCAACTCCAGAATCATCAACATAATTTCAGACTTTGCATAGCTGAACCTGATCCCCTGCTAAACCTTGAGCTCATCAGCCAACATCTTACTCTTATACAACTCTATCAAATCGTAGAACTCCTTGTTGATTATCGCGAACTCCTCCCTCACGAACTCCTCGAACATAAAAATATCGCGGTCTTTGTTCACGTAGTAAAGACGGTTTATGTATGCCCGAATCGATCTACGAATCTGCCACCTGTTTGTCTGCTTCAGACACTGCAACAAATAAGGATGCTTATGCACGTTCTACAGTTTCCCTATGTTTATCTAATTTTTAGACTCCACCAACACTGAGAACAGCTCGAACACCGTCGATATGTAGAACTCTTTCGGAGTCAGATTGAAATTGTCAAGTTTCTGAACAAATGGAGTCGCTCCCGTAAATATAAGTCCTCTATACTTGTTATCTTGGATTTTATTCATCAGTTTTTCCTGATTCTTCTTGTTTCCCTCCTCGTTGAATACCAAAATCCCCCTCAGTGCAAACAAAATCTTACTTTTCTCATAATCATTATCGTTCCCATTAGCATCCACCTAGTGCCCGAAAAAGGTTGCCCTAATGACGTCATCTCTGTTCAATTCCATGCACGCTTCCAGCGCCTCGTTGATAATCAGATCAACCAGCTCCTCATTGTTAACCAGCAGCTTGTTGTTGATACAGACATGGTACAGAAAATTACTCGCCCCCACTCTTCGACCCAAATGCGGAAGCACATCCGGCAGGTACTTCATAAGCACCTGCTTCGCCTCAAGATTGTTGAAACAGAGCATTGTTAAGTACTGGTAAATTGAAAGCAGAATCCTATGATGGATTTTCTACAGCTTCTAAGTTTTGCCGATTTTCTTTATGTAGTTGACCAGAGGGACGTAGATTCCCTCTGCAAGGTTCATGGACTGGAATAGTTCATTGTTTCTTTACCTCTCGTTCAGATAGTTGTACTTTGGATTTTCAGTAAACACCGTCTACTCCACCTACATCAGAGCTTCGATGTTTTTCAAAGAAATGTTCTCTTTCAAAGTTCTCGCCAGGAAAAACAGATCTTGAATGATACCCGATCGTTGCGCTTACTTCCTAACGAGAGAGTCATAAGGTTTCCAGAATTGATTCGACGGCGTACCTTCGGTCATTTTAAGAATTTCCGGGTTCGTCAAAAACTAAAACTTCTCCCTCATAAACTTCAAAGTCAGGTATACCTGGAACAGGTTTCCCTTCCCGCAAATTATAATCGCTTTCATGTTTTCTATCAAACTTGTTCTTTGCTCGAACATCGTCCTCAGCATTTTTAAACTGTTGCTCAGTAATTCGCAGTTTTGATAAGATGACAACTCAAAAATCGACAACACTATGTCTTCAAACCTGTATCCAGATTTCACGACTGCTTCGAACAGAAATCTGTTTTTGATGGGATCATTGGTCCCCTTGCTTTAGAAGGGAGTCATTTCGGCCAACTTGTTGTACCAGATGTTGGGTTTCAGCATAATCTCCTGGTCTTCGCTCATCTTCTTAATTTCTCCGAGCAAGGACCCAGTGCCTGCGGACTGGAAAGCTTCTCTGGCCATGTCGTTTCTGGCGGCAACATCATCCTAGAAGGAAGTAACGGCACCCCCTTCCTACACATTGTATACATCAAATCTTTCAGTGGCTTGATATAAGCCCTTGAAGAAGTTCATCATGTATCGAAGTCTAATATCAACTTCCATTTCGTTTATGTACTCGAATATCCTGGTGGCCTTGTTCTTGCACTTGATGAGTTTGATGATTTCGGGACGGTTCATTTTGAGTTTCTTTTTGTTGTACTCGAGGATCTACTTGATATACTTAAGGTCAGGATTGTCGGGAGTGAACATAAAACTGTTTTCGATCTTGTTGATCCTCATGACTATGTCGGGCACCATATCCCTGAAGGACTGTATGTCTTACCACAAACCCAGTGTTACAGTGTCCTCCATTGTCGTGAGGACAGTGTACAGCATCTACAGCTTGACAGCCTGCTGGGTGCAGTCGGACAAGTACCTCTTTATGAACCCTAATATCTCCATCAGAAAGCGCTTCTACTCTTCCTCCTTCTCCCCCTCGAAAAGCCTCTTGGTCTTGTTAACCTCCTCAATGATGGGTCCCTCTCTGTTCTCATATTCATACCAGTTGCTAATTTTCTTAATTCTTTTTATCGGAGTGAATTTGTCGTTGTTGATGTAGACGTAGTGAGCTACTCTCAAAAAAGGCTGGATCACGTTTATTATCGGATATCTGTTCGTCTCTCCACCTTCAACGGCTAGCTCGTGATCAGCAAGGATGTCCCTGTTCAAATCTGCCATCTACTAATCGATCAAAATAATGACTAACGTCTTCAAACTCAATAGTGCCGACACATTTTCTATCGCCTCTTGGTTCCTATCCATGCAAACGTCGGCCAGCAGGTCCACATATGCCAGGAAATAGTTCCATCTCGATTTCCAATCTTTGTAAAATTTACGTAAACTGCAATACTACTGCTTCCCAAAAGCAACAAATATCTCCTTGTTCTTATATGGATGTTATTCCGTGTCCGCCTTGTTCTCGGCCCTGAACCGAAAACTCATATCATTCGCCTAGTTTTTGAAAAATTGGTTCAAGATTATCCTCTGGTTGTTCTTCAATACTCGATCCTCGCATTTTATAAATGTCGAAAACAGTCTTAAGTATTTTATTGTCAAATACTACCCTCCTTTCGTGTTCGATATCAACTCGAAACACCCTTCTATTAAACTCTTTATTATGTCTTAGTTTATTGTCAGCTCTATCGAAGTCGGATTGTTTTGCAGAATCCCCACCAAACACTACTGAATGTATGCTTGGTTGATCTTACTCGAGTGACGAAGGAACAGATTTACCCAACGAGACATGTAAATCCTATTTATTTGGTTTCCAGCTGCTATCTTCTCCAACAATCTGTAACTGTACTCGAATATCTCCACTATCTTGTTACGAATCGGTCGATCATCACTAGGCGCCTTGTCACCCTCTATAAACACAAAAGGCTCAAACAACTGATAAACTATCTCGATTATTAGTTCTACAACCCCAGTTTCAACAATTATCTTCTGAATTTGCGGTTTCGGCGTATTTCCGGACGGGCCGATATCCTAGTAACTAGTTCCGTATATTCTTCCACTCAAAGATGTCAATATCTTACACAGATTAAGCAGAGAATCCTCGTCCAACCTAAAGAAATCGGACCACGACACCAAGGCATTCGTCCTTTTCTCAAACATCTTCGATGATATTATCTCAAGGAACTTCACAATCGGCTCATGGGATGATATCACAAACCCGATATCGAACATCGTCAATTCGCCCACTCTGTTTATCGAGAAAGAGTCCTGTCCCAACTGACTAACTGGCTTGAATTAGAATCTGTCGATTTGATTCTCATAAGTTTGAATGATCGGTTAGATCTACAGGTCCTTCCCGATTGGATCGCCCTTGTCCATCAAATGGTCCTATTAGGTGCAGATCAACTTCACAAGACCTTGATCCTGGAATCCTTACGAACTTCCCTGCTCCCCTTTCGAGTCAGGCTATATCTCAACGTCAAACCCTCCAAAATTCAGCATTTTTCCAGTCACAATGTTTCTTGCCCAAAATCTGCATCCCTTCCCCTATTTGGGAATCAACTCCCAATAGCAATCGAAACTCTCTGTTTGACCTTCTTCAACGAATTCCTTCAAAAAGTAGATCGGTCTAGAGAGATTGGAAGCAACCAACCCATTGTTTTGGGTATGTTTAAAGTAGACAATATCGTGGGACTTGATCAGTTATTTGGACTTGGATTGTTCAAAATTGCAATGCCTTATAAACTTCCAAAGACATTTGGGCTTATTTTCGTCGATCACCGATATCCTGATGTCCTTGGGCTTCTTGGAATCAGGTCGAGCTATCAAATACTGATAAGACTCATCTTCCTCCGGAATTCTCACCAAATCAAACTTCTTGTCGAGATAAATAGGGTCGGCCTTTTCTGAGAAATTCATGAACGTATCGGATCCAGGATGGTACAGTTGCAACTCGTCATCATAATAAATAGTGTCACCTTCATTAATGTAGGTTCGATGAGACGTAATTTGGAATGTTGACAATGAACATGGACTCTCACCCAGCTACACTTTGAAAGCGCCGTCTCCTCCCTCCTCAGCTGCTTGGACGAGTCCTTTCAGGAAGGAGTTGGATTCCACATGTTTGAATATCACGTCCTTTCCATACAAAATCAGTCCCTTTTTCTGAATCTCTTCATTCTCCTCGGCACCCTTTTGAGCTTTCTGGTTGGCAGCATCCTCGACAATATTGTCAAGCAACTTGTACATGTTATCCACTTCCCCAACCACTTTCTTTTTTAATTTTTATACTTCATGTTTACTGGAATAAAATATGATTGTACTCTGTCTACTCGAGAAGCTTGTCGGAAGCGTCGAAATTACTCCGAGGTAGCACTTGAAACAAACTTTCTCTGTAAAAGTTAACATCCTTCAGTTCATCGTACTTTTGATATACCAGATTACGGTCCGTGAATCTACACTAAATCTGCATGTGTACCCTTTCGAGAGAATCAGTCCATTGCCAGTAGCCCATTTTGAAACATTTACTCCGTGAATTCGAACGATATCACCCCACGCTAGAGGTATCGCTGGACTATCACCCCCTGACATTAAATATCTTTTTCGATATCAAATAATATATAAATAAAGTTTTAATTTTCAGTTTCTTATATTCATACCGATTCTTTTACTCTACCTGTTTTTTCCACCATTGTTTGTTCTTTTTGCTCCTCAGAACCGTTAAAAAAAATAATGATTTATTTCAAATAAATTAATATTATTAAAGTCCTATATTTCATGTTTATGGTCGTTTCAAATATCGAAAAATGAGATAACCCTTGTGACTTCCCGTCATAGGAGTATGCACACAGTCTTTCATTATGAGCGTAATTGCTCTTTAAGAGTTCGTAAAGCGCTTTTGTGTTTCAATAGTTTTGCGTAGACCGCTTTGTGGCAAAGATTACGGGAAATTTCCGAGAAATGAGAGTGACTTTTCGATGCTGATGGTGTGTGTAAATGCATGGAGTAAAAAGGGATGTATATTTTTTAAATGTTTGGAAAGGTACCATTAATAAATATTTAATTTAATGTTTAACTTAAAGGTATTTTATTCTATAACCGATTTATCCACTTTCAAATTAGCAACATGGTGAGGCTAAAAACTCCACGTGTTGAAAAGTTCACTATTTCACATTATAGGGTAAAATAATATTTGATAAATTTCGGTTCGACGGGAGATTTCTGTTGGTTGATTGTCGAGTTTACCCAAAATTTCGTGTAGAAATAAATATTTTTTCAAAAAAAATTGGGAATTGAACTGTCCCTGATGAAGTGTTATTCTTAAAAACATAACGACAAGGATGAAATCGACAACATTTTTACTAATACTGATCAAAAGGCATCCCCTGATTATTACTTAGCATTAAATTAGTTATCTAAAAAAAATTTCAGAAGAACCGACTTCAGCCCCAAAGACAAATTTACCGAAGCGTAATATCTTACAATGTAAACTGTAAACCTACCAAACTCATCAAACTTGCCCAACAAAACCTTCATCCTCGAGTAGTAAAACACGCAAGTCACCACTGTTTTAAAAGCCCCCATCCCACACACCAACTCTGTCAGCCTTCGCCCTGTCCTATAGATGCTCCCACACAACCCATAACACTGTCAATTTAAAATCTACAGTTTCTAAAAGAATACCTACGAAAAATTCACCGATGTTATGATATCGCATGATCTCAAAAAAATGGAAGTCCCCGCATATTACGTCCAAACCTAAGTCATACTCCTCAAATACCAGCAAACACCTAAGAGCCAAATCTTAGACCATGATGAACTCAGCGAAAGTTAGTCAGCCAAAAAGTAGCGTAGTCGATAAAGGACGATCTCTGAAGTCCTGGGCATTGTCAAATAATGGAGAGATATACACCTAAATAGGGGAAGTCAGCCAATGCAGAGCAGTATGAGTCCAAATCGTAAAATTAATCTGCAGTAAGCTGCCACCATTCTCGGAATTTCAAAAAAGAGTCTAGACGACTATTATTATCAACTTCGTCTCGGGTAAAAATACGGTTTTAATTTCAAAGAGCACATGGACGATAAAATCGGAGTATTAAGGATGTTCATAAAAGAAGTAAAACCCAAGAAAGGAAAGAGAGAAAAGAACGAAAAACATCCGAGAAAATTAAAAATCCTCGAATAAATTCAAGACTTCAGTATCTCCAGCTAAAAGTCGAGATCCTTAAGTAGTCAACAAAACTCCTCGTTTTCCCATGATTAGGACCGGAGGGGGAGGAAGCAGCCCGATTACGTTAACGACGAGGACAATAACTAGATCTACAACTTCGACTAACAATAGTAAGAGTAAGCCAGGAACCCCTTCAACCCCTTCAAAAACGAGTCTCCCAGATCAATCGAGGATCAGTTTTACAACGAGTTCGAGTTCATGCTCAACTAGCCGCAAGACCCCTTCCTCAACCTCGGAAACAACACCAACCCGCCATCAATGGGCGATAACTAATGCTTGGGCCTCTCCAACAGTCTGTTCGCGAAAAAAACCGAAAGGGTCGACCTAGTTTCCAAAATGGACATGGAATAGAAACTATACCCCATCTCGGAAGTAGACGCCATGATCAATGAAATACCTCTTGATGACGAATTCTTCAACTGATATTTTAATATCTTACACTCCATTTATCCTCTCCACAATATCTATTTCATTTCCATCTTTCGTGTACAGCAACTTCACAGCCATAACACTCCGAATCATCTTTGTTCAGTCTTGTCCTTGTCGATCAATCTATCTTTTCCTTATTTCCCTCCATTATCCGATTTTTCCGAAAAGCGATGCATCAAATATCTAAGTTCCTCATTAATCTCCGCTCTCTGAGATACCCAGTAAGACTTTCCATCGATCCTTAGCCAAATCCCCAAATCCCCGTCCCTCGGAAAATACTCAGTAAATCTTTTCAAATATGTTTTTAAAAAAAAAAGATCTCGAATTTCCCTAATTTTGACCCCATACTCCAACTTGTCAGCATATACCATCACCTGTCCTTCACTCAAATTCCGCTAATATTGAATAACCAGAACATCCTACTGAATTGCATCGATTCTCTTTATAAATCTTATATCTTTGTTTATCAACGACTCAACCATCTCTTTAGAACATGCAATTAGGATGAAAAATAGGCAATTTAGCTCCACCGCAATTAAACCCTGTAAGGCAGTCAGTCCTGATTGAAAAATCGGAGAATGGAGCATTATTAGTGAGACTGTACAGAAGCAAAAATTTAAAGATGTCAGCGGAATCGAACTTTTTAAGAATCCGAATTCAGAAACTAATACCTCTTTCTTGTTTTTTGTTTTCATATCTTTTAACTTGTTCTTGGCAGTGGTTTAAAATAACTGATTTTCCTCGCTACTCTGCAACATTTTTCTTTCTTATCTTTGCTTCGGATCGTAAGTTTTATTGGTAAATTTCAATTTAGCAATCTATTAGATCTTTTTTCTCTTTCTTTTACTAGAAAAAGAGTGCCTAACCAGTCGATCTATCATACTTGCTCTGCTAAAAAGCATATTTTCACTTAAAGAGGATATGTAAAAAAATAATAAACAAAACAACCGCAAAAAAATGAATAAATAAAGCATTATCACTTGTCATTTGTAGCAAAGGAAAAAAATCACAAGCTTGACTCTAGAAAACGTTATTTTCCCGTTTTTTTTTGAATTTCTTTTCAGCTTACCTTTTTATTATAATACTTCCTTCATAATTATGGTATGAGTGAATATATAAGACTATTTCATGGAAAATGAGATATTTTTTCGGTAAGTTAAATGCATCAAGCATTATCATGTCAAATAGTGATTCTCGCTAAATGCACCAATATTGTCCTTTGCGTGAATCTTTAGAAATATTTTTTAGAGAGAAATAAATGGGGAAACCAGCAATAAACACCAATCAACACTTCCTAGGTCTGGTAATGATCTCCTTT
>JAOWAT010171102.1:0-22065 GCA_028571025.1 Longipedia americana
CTCTTTCAGTGTAATTCATTTTCAGGAACTCTTTGACATTAATGACAATGAATTTATATCCCTCCAAAGCATACAGCTTCTGTCTCAAAACAAGTACTCTCGTATTCTCATATTACTAGTCAATGCAGTGAATTACAATTCTACTACTATGATCGATCAAATGCTCTACGTTTAAATTAAACTCTAAGTCAACCAACTCGTTTGATGATATTTGTGCTCCCATTTAGAATTTTAACTTCTTCAGCGTTATCAAAAATTTCTTGAGCTATCCAGCGATATGAAAGCTTTCGGTAATATTTTTTTTAAGGACTTTTAAGTGAGCCTTGAGGTGAGAAGGATTTCTTTTTATAGTTTTCTTAATCTTTCCAATTAGAATCGAAAACTACTACAAAGATTGCTTCAGCTCAAAATTATCGAATATAATCTCCTAAACATCAGTCTATTTCGTTTAGTTCCCTAAGAAGCGCTGATTTTCTCCGACAATGTCGGCATTTTTTTATCGATCGATTTGAGATTTAAGCCTTCTCATAAAATAATGCTTCAAATACCACTATATTCCAAAGGGAATATAGTCTGCATCTTTAACGTATTTTACAATTAGCTCATAATTCCGGTATATATCGAAATCTAATTCCATTACCAAAAATTGACCAACTATCAACTACATTCCGTCAAAATTTTCTTGCTCACTGTTCAAAGAGAAATTCAATTGCTGATACCTCGATTTTATTTATTATATACTCATCTAAGCCACTCCATCAACCGATCTGTGCCAAAAAGCAAACAGCATTTCTAGATATCTTTTTTTGTAGAAAAATGTCCTCCAAATCATGTTCTATGTAGAGCTTACGGTGATTTAATTAATCGAAATCTCCTTAAACATTGGTATAAACCTATGTAATAACACCTCTTTCTCTTTCTGTATCCAGTTTTTAACTTTTTCTTCGTGATCTAAAAAGTGAATGTCTCCCAATTAAAGCATACCTATTTCGAAAAACTGAAAATTGTAGTTTTCAAAGACGCTTTCTTCAGAGTTCTACTAGATAATGTTGGAGATAATCCCTAATTCCTGCATATTCCTACAGAATTTTGTCAAGGAGTTGACCATTTATATCTTACTTCTCACAGGAACTGAGTTCTAGTCCAGAGTAAAAGTCGCGTGAAGCTTATATCTGAGACACCTTAAAACCAAAGATGTCCAAAGTTTTAACTCTTCTTGTGAAGAATCAAGCAAATTTGGATCTTCAGAAAAAGTTACTAGACCGTTGCATTTCTCCAAAAGCGCGGTGCAATGAGATATCATTTGGCTCATAACCAAATGATTCATCTCAAACTCCCTTGAATACACAGCATAATCCTGAAAACTTACCACACTTCGAGCTAGGAATAAATAAGACCACCTCAGAATTTTGATCAAACAATTGATGAGATCGGAGATACTTTTGGGCTAAATCTTTTTAGCCGTGAGCATTTTCTGAATTCGCAAGGCACACATCTCCGGAATTTTCCTCATTATCAACAGCTGAATATTTTTCAACCAGCCAATTGGTTCCTTAGAACCAGGATGCCCTTCTTTGTGAACGTCACTGTTTCTCACCAGCTCATAAGCAATCTGAAATACTTGCTATATTTCCTTATCAGTCATACTTCCCAGCTTAAATGCATTTTGTAATTATTCTTCCAACATTTCTTTCACTTTTTGTTTTATATTTCCGCGGTAATATCTTGTAAAACTTCGATATTCCTATGTTTCTTCGTAGATCTGACCTGTGAACGAAAATGGGTGATGAGTTATGAAGAAGACCCTAACTAGGTCTGTTGTGCCTATAAAAGAAATGTCTCTCCGAAGTCTAATTTAAAAAAATACGTAGAACATATGCAGATCCTCCTTATTCTTTTCAAACTCCCGAATTTAATATCTTAGATCCTCCAATTTTTTAACACCGATATGTAATAATTTCTCAAGTGAATATTAGCTATAAAAATATCGCTTTTTACCTTATTCGGTCTCAATAGGCTCCTAAAAAGCTGACAAAGCGGGAATGTAACTGACTCGTTTGAATATTTAGTCTTCTCTAGAACTTTTCCGTATTTAAAATTCATTCAGCTCCAAAAACTTCCGATAGTATTAACAACCAAAACTGAAATATCCCAATATTTTTTCTTTTTTCTTTCTCAAATTGACTTCTTCCGACAGCTGAATTTCACAAACCTTGTCGATCTCTTCCATATTTTTCAATTTGTTTTCATTTTAAAAGTTCAGATTCGACTTCTTGATTGAAATGACCTACTTTGTTGTTATTTTTCCCTTTTTATTTTGACTTGATGGTATCACTACATCGAGTTCTCTCAATTTTTTCAAAGAACGCGTCTTTTTGTAAAAAGTTGAAAACAACTCTTCACTGCTGAGCAGAAACAGCCTCTTTAACATATCGATCCACTCTTCTGTTCTTTTTCTTGGTCAGTGATATGAATCGGTTCTTTTGTTAATTTAGTGATTTTACAAATATTTAATTCAGATTAATTCGTATTTTTAATATAATTAAACAAAACTATCTCCAATAGCGTTAAATTCAGGATTTCTTCAAAACCTTGGCACCCTCAGAGCATGATCAATTTTTTCTTGGACATGTTTATAATCGTTGACTATATTCTGCTTTTCATCCTAATTTTTCGCTCGAGTTAACGCCTTTGTCTTAGTTTTCATGAATGCAATTTCCACCTATCTTAAAGTATCGGCAATATTAGTCACCTATTCTTCTGACAGTCGTTTCTTCGAAACTTACAATAATTGTCGACTTCGATTATCCAGTTAACTAGCGTACTTCTGAAAACGACTCATTTCATGCTGTAAATCGTTCACTCTCTTTTTGGATGTTAGATATGTTGTCTTCTACTTATCCCATACTTCTAAGCAATTTTTCAGTTCCGTTGTCAAGTTTTATATTTTTTTCTAGTACTCCTGTATTTGAGAGTCTTGTGCGATCACTAGTTCTTATTTTTCAGCAGCGACCCCTTCTAAATGTAGAATTTAATTTCCCAGTGTCTAAATCTCCTCTTAAAACTGATTTTTCATCTGATCGAATTCCTCCTGTAGACTTTTATTATTGTTTTCCAGGATTTCAATCATGTTTTCGAACTCCTTTTTTTCCTTGTCAAACTAAGCTCCTCTCTTTTTCCGATCAATCTGTAAATCAATATCCTTGTCCTCCACTATTTTCTCCAACTACCTAATGGTTCTCCTCAGCTATTACTCCTTATTACTCCTGGCCAAGAATTATTTCCTATTAGAAACTGTAGATTCTCTTAGACTATTTGCCTGCTTTTACAAATTTTGTTCAACGTTCGCTAGCTTCTCTTTTGTTTTAACTAGCTACCTTTCTTTTAACTCCAGAATCTCTATTACTCCCTTTAACTCAAATATTTACTGCTCTGAATCCATCATTTTAACCTTTGCATTTTCCATTTCATCAACTAAAATGTTTTTGTCGTTAGTTAGCACTTCTTACGCCTGTTTCCTATACAGTAATTCACATTTTAAACTTTAAATTTTTTTTTATGCGCTCATTACCTCAGATTTTTTACGATTCAACTACGCTTGGAGATCTTCCTTCTCTCCACTAAGTTGATTAATACGAGTCTAGTTTTGGTTGGCGACAAATGCCTGCAAATCCAACTCCGACTTCAGCTGAATTATTTTCTACTGTAGAGATTTTATCTCTTCACTCTGCCTCTATCCCTGATTCCTACCCTTATCTCCTCTTTCTTTCAAGCTTTTCTCTAGATATTCAGCAGAGGCGCTGAGATTATTAATTTAAAGCTGTGCTCTGTCGCACGACGTTTGTAAAGTAACTTTTTCTTATTGAAGGATGACTAATTTATTCTGGAGTTATTTATTTGTGTTCTGTTCCTGCATATATAATTTCTCAACTCGTTAATAGTCCTACTGCACCTTCCTTATATTATTCTCCAGTTGGTTTTTATATTGCTCTCGGCATTTCTACTCTTTTTACATTTACTCAATTTTTTGTTCAGAACTTAGACTGTCTCGGATCAGCTTTTCTCTCTGGTACGCAAGTTCAGCAACATTCTCCGTCAAGTTTCTAATTATTTGTTCCTTCTCTGTTAATGCCTTTTCAACTAATTGTACCTTCCTATCGGCGTCTAGCACCTAAGCTTTCATCTTTTCTTACTGAACTACAGACTTTTCTTACAGTTAGTTGAGTTATGCTTTTCGAAGGGTACTCTTCTTAGATATATCATCTCTCAATTTTACTATTTGCTCTTCTGCTTCCTTGAGTTCTTTCGCAGTAGAATCTCTTTCTTTCGCAGTCCCGAGACACTCTAACTTTGTCTATTGTAGACTTTCATTCGCCGAATTCAACTCATAGAACAATTTTTCGTTTTGACTTGCGAGTTCTATCATCTTCTACTCGCAGGATTTTATCTTTTCAAACAAACTGTGCCTCTCGGAATACAGTTCTGAAATTTGTTGACTAGACGAATTCTTTAATTTCTCTATATCTTTTTCATACTCACTCTCTCTTTCATCAAAATAGTCCCTTTTTTTTGCCAATTCTACCTGTAGATCGTTCCTTTCTTGTTCTAGTATACTCTTCTGCTATTTAATTCGTAAAATTGCCGCATTCCTCCTTTTAATAGCTTCCATCTGCAAGATTGAAAGATTGACGTCGGGAAAAGTCATCAGATTTGATTGTTAACTGATTCCATCATCTCTGCCCAACTAGCTGACTAATTGTTATAACGCCTTTTCAATTTGGATTTTATAATCCGTCCATTCTGCTTTGGTTCGGTTATGAGAGTTTTCAGCGGATGAAAGTTCGAAAGTTTTGCTGCTAAGGTCCCCAGTTAGTTTGTTAATCTGGTCTGCTAGCTATAGTATTTGGGTTTTCAGGTTCGCATTTGACTTTAGCTGGTCTTCCTACTGATTTCGAATTGAATTTATCTACTCCTTTAGATGCTGAATTTAATTTACTCTAATTCTTATCTCTTGATCTTTAACCAAGACCTACTCGTCCTTGTTCATCAGTTCCAATTTCAGCTGAGTAATCTCTTCGACCTTCTGAACCATATCTTTCTCCTTCTCCCTAACCAGTTCTTCCTCGGCGAGTAGTTTGTCAGAATGGAGTTGCTCATAACGTTCGTTTTTTTGAGTTAAAGTGGAAACGCTGTGCTGTAAAGTTTCTACTCTTATATCTAACTCATATATAACTCTGTTTTTTTCTTATAGTTCCCTCTCAGCCTATTGGTTTCGAATTTCCAATTCTTCCTGATTGCCCATCATCAGCTAGATGTCATATTTGGACTCATTCAAGGCCTAGTTTATTTGAGCCATTTTATCTTCCAACTCCAAATTCTTACTGTGGAGCAATAATTTTTCCTAGTTTAAATGCCTGATTTTTTAAATCAGTTGGGTTTCAGTTTATTTGTTTTTCTCAACCACCCACCTTAGTTCTTACTCTTAAGAAGCCAACTGCTCCTTCTGGGTTACAAGATAGCTAATTTCGTCTCTGTATTGCTGCTATAATTAGTAATATCTGTTTCTTTCCTGCTGAATTTTTCCTGTTAACTACTTGATAGTCTGTCCGGCAGAGATATTCTGTACCGACAAGGTTTCAGCTTGCTGCTCCTTTATCTCTTAATCTTTTTTAAAAGCATCAAATTCTTTACTAATAAGACTTATTCTCTTCTCTAACTATGTTTTCTACTTTGCAATATTCTGGGTTTATTCAAGCTTAGCTTACAGTTGTTGACAGTTCACCGACGCTTTTTAGAACTTCTATCTTAACCTACTGAGTTCTATAACATTACTGTTATAGCTTTTCTTGAAAGTATCTAATTACTCCTCCAAAGATTTCATCGACATTCTGTTCGCCTAGGCTTATCTTCTATCCCTGACCTCTTTCTTCAGTTTTTACGTTACTTAATCCAACTACTTTTTCAGTCTGTTAGTTTATGATTTGCTCTACTCCTCCTACACCCGAGTTTTTTTTCCACTTTAACTCATTTATTTTATAATTTGATCCTTTTCTGAGATCTGTTCTTCTAGAGAAGCGACATGTTTTGTCATTTGCTCTACTTTCTTGGTAATTTTTCCTTTCTCTTCCGCAAACTGTCGTTATCTTTCCTTGATGGAAAGTTGAGCTTTCCTTTCATTAGTTTCCATTTATGATAATAAGGCGTTCTGATCTTGCATGAGTTTCTTTCTCTCAGCTTCTCCCTAACTGTACTTTTCAGTCATTCTCTTTATCTGATTCTTATATGAAGTTTCCTTTAACTACATCCTTTTGTGGAATGCGCCCTGCTCCATTTACAAATCCCCCATTTTTTCCTCTAATATTTTATTTTTCACTTCCAGTTATTTAATCTCTTTTTGACATTTCTCTCGGTGATTTTCCACCTAGGATTTCTGCATCTATGACACTGACACCCTATTCTTTGTCTTTTCTAATTCTTCTTTCAAATTTTTCAAAATATTATTTAGCTCTTTCTCGGATTTCTCTGAAACCCTCAACTGCTATTTTATACCCTACATTTCATTCATCAGCTCCAAAGATTCCTAGTGACGTCTATCTTCAATTTAAATCTGCATTGTTTGCAACTATCCTTTGAGTTTCGCAAGTTATTTTATGTATTATGCCTTTTATTTTTGTAATTTGAGAATTTTCTGATGCTGTTGAGCACTCAAGTCCTACTCCTGAGAATTTAGCAGCATTCTTGAGTGATATGATCTTTACGAGTCGTTACCTGTAACTGAGCTTTCATGAAAACGAGACCCGTGCAAACGTGGTTTTAAGTTATTAACCTTTGCATCATTGTATTTATTATACTAAGTGGTGTCCTCTTGTGTGTGTTGCTCATACGTCAGCACTCTTGATGAGCGTTATCTTTGTCCGTAGTTTTTCCCAGTTAGACTCGTCACTGAAGACTGCCGAAAGCTCTTTTTCAATCCAACCCCAGATCCACTCGGTTATTCCATCTTGTTGGAAGTGTTTCCTGGTTTTTTCCTCACAAACTCTATGGTGTACAGGATGTACGCCTGTGCTTTTTTATCGGGGCATTTTTCCAGCTGCAAAATCTGCTCCTTCGGTGTTCTATGATCCTAGTTCCTGGCGATCGCAGTAGCTGTCCCGGCCGGAATCTTACCGTTTGAAGAATTAAGCATAACAATCAACGATATCTAGTTTAAACGAGTAGAATACGTTCTTGTCGTCGTATTTTTTCCGAGCCACGTTGTACTAAAAATCTGTTTCCATTGATATTGACTCGTTCACCACACATTCTCCATTCCTGATTTCATAGGTGTGTTTGTTCTGCACCATTGAGTTATCTGAATCGATAGCAATATGTACCTGCTTTTATCTAAAAAGATAGAGAACATGGAAATCGGACCATCAAGCTTATCTTGTTAATCGTTATCGTCACTTTCATAGTGTGTATTTAGTTTAACTGCATCTTTGGATATCACTAGTCGCCCAACTCCGCTTTATTGTTATATATTCAAAATTTAGTTACGAATTTGAAGACCAATTATTATTTTCACAAAAAATTGAAACTTATCACCCACAACCGCTTCATTGCTCATCCAACGAACAACCTACCATATTTCTTCACCCTCATCGTTTAACCTATAATTTCGTTACTTTTCTTCGAAATCCTCTCAGTCGTAAGGTCATACAGCTCATTTAGGTGTTTGTATTTTATTACACAGGCTGGTGTTAGTGGTTAATAAGGATACTTAGCTTTCTATTTTATAAATGTTGTATTTTTCGGAGGAGACGGCTCCTTTAGATTTGTGTCTCCCAGTTTTGAAGCTGACTGGAACTTTTTAGGTTGGTATAGATCGGTGAGGGTTTTTTGAAGAAACTTGGACGATACTTTCGGTAAAGATTTACTCTTGTTCAATACAGTTCTATTTTCAAAGGAAACCTTCGTTTCAGGATTGCTATTTTTTTCGAGGCAAAACTGATCATTTGACTAGTTATCATATCCAACCCTTTTTTTCCCTTCCTATACCTAAATTTAATTCTCCCACCTATCTTAAATTCTGGGTAAAGAGTTCTTCGTATTCCAAAAAGAATCATTTTTGCTATTTTGATCGTAATTTTGGATGTCCCTAGTCAGAAATCCGTTGTTATCGTTAGGATTTTTAATGTTTTCGTTTTCCGGAGGATTTATTGGAGTTTACCTATTCAACTGTGGCCGGGATTTGAATTTCAATACTTTGCCCATCTTGGGGTTCGTGCTTTTCCTAGCAAACATCGGGCTAATTTTAACACCACCTGTGCTTGATATCAGAAGTATTAGTTTATTTTATTGTATAACTTTGATATTGCAGAATATAGAAACACCAAACAACGAAAATACAAAAATACTCGCATCAATTCAACTCATTCCTATTGATCCTTCACCACTATCTTATTGTTCTGACCGAACTAGTCAATTCTAGCACAAAAATCAATTATCCTCTCGATCCCGTAAGGTAACTAATACTGTAGGCCTTCATCCTTGGATCCTTATCTTGGCTCATCGGGAATTTAATTTTGTGTCTATTGAGAAAAGTTACCATATCCCTCCTTTTTTACATCTCCCTAGTATATTTATCAAAGATACTTTTTGTGTCCCTCTCCCAAACTAGCCCTTCCTGCCACTACCCAACCCATGTGTCTCATTTGTATGGCCTTCTTTATCAATTCCGTCAAGTTTACTTATTAAAACTGACCCCGTGAAAAAAGAACTCACTTCTTTGGGATCCGAATTCCTAATGTTACCAGTCTTTTTGGCGCTGCTCTTCCCAAAAATTTGAGAATTTTAGATTATAGAACCAATGCTTGATTATTCTTCGACTATTTTACTAGAATTTCCTTTTCTAGCAGTATAACTCTCGATCTTCAATTCACCCAAATCATAGACATCCAGAATGTCACTATCACCTCCTTCTTTCTTGTTTTGAAAACCATTTGCAATCGGCCTAACATCAGCCGATGCTGAAATACTTCTCCCCCCGTTTTTCATGAATAATTGTAAAATTTTGCCTTCAAAATAATCATAATTGACAAAAATAAATCTTCAGCGAAAGGTCTGAGTGGGCCCAAAGCAGTCTTATTGCATCATTTTGTCGAGTGTTGAGATTTCAAAGCGAGATCAATCTTTTCCTGCACGCTCTTATAATCATTAATGATATTTTGCTTCTCTTGATCATTATGGGTCCTTCCTAAGGCTTTCGTTTTGGTTTTCATAAGTGCAATTTCCACTTCTCTTAATGTCTCATAGACACCCGATGCCCCCTCATCTGAGACTTTTTTTCTTGAAACTTCTAGCAACTGCTTCCCCCTGCTGTCCAGTTAATTGGCATATTTCTGGAATCTACCCATTTCATGCTGCAAATCGTTCATTTGTTTCTTCGATGATAAATACGCGGTTTTCTCTTTGTCCCAAACCTCCAAGCAATTCTTCAACTATTAAGTCAAATCTTCGATTTTAAGTTAGTATTGTTTTATCTGACTGTCTTGGGCACTAATCAACTATTATTTCTCAGCAACCAAACCCTACAAGTTCAGACATTAGTTGTTTAAATTATCGATTTCTCCTGTTAATTGCTCTCTTTGATACTGCAATTCGCTTTGCAAATTTTGATTGATTTTCTATGAATTGATAACTCTACTTTAGAGGTCCTTTTTTTCACGGTCTGCATCAGCATTCCATTTCTTACGATCATTGTAAAGGTCTATATCTTTTTCTTCCAACAATTTTTACAATTCTCTAATTTTTCTTCGTAACTCCTCCTATTTGTTGTTTCTGTTTGCAATATCTTTACGATTTTAAACAGACGAAACTCTCATATCAGTAGCCTGCTTTTCCACTAATTGTTAGGCATCAGCCAATTCATCTTTTACTTTTGCCAATTCCTGTTATCTGAGTTATAATAACTCAGTTGTTCCTTGCAAAGTCGATATTTCATGCTCCATCGCCATGATTCTCGCCTTGGCTTGTTCGTACTCTTCAATTAAATTATTTTTATCGCTGTTCAATGTCTACTCTGACTGACCTCTAAACATCAGCTAGCATTTTAACTCCTCAACATTGCTTTCTGCCTTCTGCAGCTCCGCCTTTTTTTTATTAAAATCTACTTATAACTAATCTTTGGATCTGGTAACTTCCTCAATAATGGTATCTTTTTGTGATATCACAAACACTTTCAGGTCAATCTAGGAGTTCAGCTGAACGATCTTCTATTGCAGACTCTTGATTTAGGCAGTGTACTTATCTCCATAAAGTTTCCCCTTCTCGCCCTTTTCCCTTAGGTTCTTTTCTAAATGTCCGACAGCTTCTTCTAGCTCCTTGATTTCACCCTTCTGCCTTTAGACCTCAACTTGTGAAACAGTGTACTATTCATGCAGAGTGCTATTCTTTCTTTGTAACTACTTGTTTTTCGTTTGCTCCTGGGAAAGAGATAATTAGCTTCTTTACAAATCTTATGTCAATTGCTTGATGTTCTTTTGTAAAACCTGCTTATCCCTCTAATTCTGTCTTTTCTACGATAAATAATCATTTATTTTTGAAGATTGGTCTCCGGCAGTCTAAGTTAACTTATCTTTTTCATAAGTCAGATTTGATAAACTGTTCTACAATTTTCTGATATTTTCCTCTCTTTCAGCTAAAGTTTTTTCCAGAGTGGATATTTTCCTTTCCTGTTCGGAAATAACAGCTTTCATTTTCTACTCTTGCGCAGCTGTCTTTTCCAACAGGGAACTAATTTAATTTTCCTGCATTGTTTTTTGCTTGGTAATGTCGGCTTTCAATTTCAAAATTTGCTCCTAAGCACTTTTGACTTCCCCATTGACGTTTTCCCTTTCCCTAACAATTCCTAAATACTCAATTTTCGACTCCTCAATAATTTAGTTGGCAGAGTTCAGTTCGTGGTGCAGTTTCTAATTTTGTGCGGTGATGTCCGTGATTCTCTCTTCGTGAGCTTTCACTTGCTCAAACAGCGTGTGTTTTTCCGAGGATAGCTGTGTAACTTGCTAATTCCACAAACTTTTGAGTTTTTTAATTTCGGTTTCATACTCTGCCTCCCTTTAATTGAAGTACTACTTGTTCTTGTCCATCTATGCTGATAAGATTTTCTTCGCCTCTTACAAGGCTGTCACTTTTTCCCGATAACCGGACACTATGGTGTTTCTTTTTTTCACCGATTCCACCTGTAGCATCGATAAATTAACGTCGGGGAATGCCAACATTGTTACTTTAGTGTTTGTTCCATCGTCATCCTTGGACAATTAGCGAACAAGTTGATCGAGGGCCTTGTCGGTGTTGACCCTGTACTCCTACCATTATGTCTTTAGTCTATTCTGAGATTTATCCAAATTAGAAATTTCTTAATTTTTGGATTTTATGTCGGAGAACAGTTTGGAAATTTATTCGTTGGCTTCTAGGAGCTGACTTCTCAAGCCTTCGGTGACGGATTACTGATCTTCTAAAGATGCTTTCAGATTGGAATTTTGGTCCTTCATGTGTAGAATTTAACTGATTTTAATTTTTAAATCCTGCTCTTTCTGCGTAATATACTCGTTCTTATTCATAAGATCCAGTTGCAATTGAGTAATTTATTAGATTTTTTGCATAACGATCGATTATTTTTCCTTGACAATTGCTTCTTAAGACCCAAGCTTTTAAGCATAGAATACCTCATAGTGTTTATTTTTTTCCTTCAACTTGTAACACTCCTGTTCCAGAACCTGGAGTTTCTTGTTTAACTCATAAATGTGATTAGACTTGTCCTTGATGATCTTCTGACTTTCTTTATCCTTGATCTCCATGGTTTCCTGGTGAGTCATCATACACTCAATGTCCACCTTTGACTCATTCAGGGCATCATTCAATTTCGAGATTTTTTCGGCATTTTACAAGTTCTCTCGGTGGGTATCCAGCTTTTCCTCGTTGAGCACTCTCAGTTTCTAGACTAATTCCTCATAATTTTCCTTGTTCTTATCGATCACCCACTTCATCTCGTCGATCTAGGCTATCATTTGTTCCTTTTGCTTCATCATATAGGTTATTTCATCGTGATACTGGGATTAGAGCTCGCTATAATTATCACGCTATTGAGAGAGTTTGTTTTTGAGTTCTGTTATTTTCTGCCCTGCTGAATAGTTCTGAACTGACAATGTCTACGCCTATCTATACTTCCTCTCCTAAGTTTTCTTTAAATTCTCAAAATCTTTGTTCAAACTGGACAATTTCTGCTCAACTTCAACTTTCTGAACGTTCTTCTGCTTTGCCAAATCTTCATACTCTTGAACCTTAACTTCAAGTTGTAAACAGTTTGCTGATACCCTTTAAAACTTTTCCCTCGTTCTCGATAGCTCCTGAGTGATCTCGTTATACTTTTTTCTATAAGTGTTCCTCTCCTCTTCTGCAATCTTTAATATTTCCATATCGTTTTCCAATCCTTTTCTTTGCTAACTCTCCTTTCTAAATCTATCATTGATCTTCTCCAGCTAAAAAGTCAACCTGGCAACCTAGCCGCTTTTTTCCTGCTCTGATAGTTAACTTTTCTTACCAGTTTGAGTCATTTCCCTGATCAAGGTCTCTTTGTCATTGAGGTCCTATTCTAGAGATGCAATTGTTTTACCCATTTGCTATATTTTTTTGTTGAGCTTGCCTTTCTATTAGTAGAACTGCCTTTCACGTTATTTGGTCGCTAGTTGCGCCTTTCTTTAGTTGTTTTCCATATCGGACAGCAGGTTATTGTGTTACTGGGTTGCCTTCGCCCTTTCAGACTCGCACTGATTATACCTGTCGGTTATTTTCTTGAGCTGTTCTTTGTAGGAGGATTCCTTGAAGTCGATCCTCTTTAGCAAAGCTGCGTTTTCCAGGTTCATATCTTCTAGTTTTTCTTCTAATTTTTTTTTGAGAGCTTCGTAGTCCTTAATAGTCCTGTCTTTTTCTTAATTGTTTTGTTCTAGCTAGTTTTTTTGGTTCTGGTTGTGCTGAACTTTGTTTTTCTTTTTTTATAGCTAATCCTTCAACTCTCTAATGGTGATTGCCATTTCTCTTTAATTTCTCTAATAAATTCGAAGTTTAGTTTTTGCCTTGTCCAACTGTTAGGTAATGAGATAGATGTTGTCCTAGCTTTGTTTGTCCTATGCCTGTAAGTGCATCGTGTGAAGTTAACCTTTTAACTTGGCTAGTTCTTTAATGTACTGGGCTTTTTCTTTCTAAAGTCTTAATATCTTGTGTTGCTGAGTCGTCATCTATTCCTCATGGTTATCTAGTACAATCTGTGAGTGTGATGACCGCTAAGAATCGCCAGCTCCGTAGCTATCCCGATTGTAGGATCCTAAACGATGTTTTGTTTATTTTTGCCTCAGTCGCGAGTGATCTCCTTGAGTTTTTTGATCCCTCGAAACTACAGGCGATCTTTCTATTGAGGAATGATTCTTTGGTGTCAAACTCTTAACCGACGAATATTTTAAATTTTGCTGTCTTAAACCCACCGAAGACGCTGAGTTATTCGCTCTCTTCCTCACAAATTACACTGATTGTAAAAATACAACTTGAGCTGCTTTGTCGGGGCATTTCTCCAATCCCAAAATATGTTCCATCGGTATTTTATGGTCTTCATTCGTAACTACAGAAGTTGCAGTCCCAGCCGGGATCTTGCCATTCGGAGAATTCATAAATACTGTCAACATAACCTAAATTACGACCAAGGGTACCTTCCGATCTACATACTTTTTGGTTGCAACATTGTACTAAAAATCAGCTTCTACTTGTATCGACTAGTTAATGGTTGCCTCTCCGTTTTTTAGCTCATAGGTATGCCTATTCTCAACTGTGTTTCCATCTAAGTGGTAAATAAAATGGATACCTGCTCTCAGCTGAAATGACAATGTACAGGGAAACCTAACCGTCAAACTTATCTTTCTCACTGTCATGGTGACTCTTAGTAGATGAACTTAACTTGCCTACATTGATTCTTGACAGATATCAAATTTATTACTTGTAATAAAAACCGTCTACTCATAAAAATGAACTGTAGTACAGATACCGGTTTTTGTAAATAAACTTAATAATGCGAGTTTTAATATCTTTTTTAGTTTGCTGATATATTTACCATAAATCAATTTTGTTTGAACAATTTGATCATTGTCACCAGCACACATTGGTCTTTTAGGAGTTTTTACCCGCATTAATCAAATCAACCAATGACAATCTACGCACTGTCATTAACTCCGGTTAAATTGACCGCGGGGTGCAGTGGATCTCCTGCTATGAAATCAAATTCTATAGCATAGGTGAGCTCGGTCCCATCCTTCTTGAAATGAATTCTTTTTTCCTTTGGGTTGTACTACAAGTGAATCACATCCCCAGTTCCGAATGTAAACGGTTCAAACTTACTGTTATACTCTGCCTTCAAACTTGACCAGGAATACCCGTTGGAACTGATGAAATAACTGCCATGCCCGATGCTACTATAATTGAAATTGAAAGTGGCATCCTTTATCAATTTCGCATGACACATTCCAACTCCGACCCATGATGCCATCTTTACAATTCTTATGCTCCATTTCTTGATTTGATGGTTATCTAGAAATATTCATGTTTGTACTTTCTAGAGAAGGATACATCATAGCGATTCTTTGAGAACTAGAAGTTGTCATTGTCGCTTTCATATTGTTGTCTGCCAGAGTCATGCAAGTTCCCATCAATTCAGGACTGAACTGAAATCTAGCTTTCTTGCCCACTCCATCCGTTGTTAATGGAAAAAGGCTCAGTATTTAGCTGTCATTTATCTGATTTCCTTTTTTAATTTATTTTACCAGGGATTAGTAAGTGCTAGAAACCAATTAGGTCTGTATTTTCAACAATTCCAAATAAATATTGCCTTATTCGCTTGCTTTCAGACCTGCCATGATTTATTCCGGTTTTTTTTCATCAAAAAATACTTTTGAATGATACTTTCCGACAAACTTATTGAATTCTTAGATAAAATTTATCTTTTTTTAAGCAGTTGCCTCTGCCTTATCTTCCTTATGAAAGATCTATAACACTTGTTCTAATTTTGCGGGAAGTTACAAATTGGTCAAACTTTGTTTCTTTACTAACTGCGAATACTTTTCAAATGCTTCCTTAATATTTTTGTAATCTGAAAACTTTTTTCGATTGTCATCGAGAAATTCACTCGTTCTTTCTAATATCATATCCATCTTTGCAGATTTCTAAGCTAGCTATTGGTGTATCATTAACGAGTCCTTTCTCATGTTTTCTATTATCTTTATGAAAACTTTAAATGGGATTTTTCGATGTTTTTAGTGTTTTTAAAGCTAGCAGAGATAACATATCAAACCCTTCTATTTGCACTCTGACTCGTAACATATATCCGTCAATGGTTATAATGAATGAGTTGGCCTTACGCAGACTAAGGCACCCTTAATGTTTTCGATCGCAAAAAATTACATATCTATTAATTTGTTAACTAGATGAATTTAAAACGAACTCTTTTTCAAATCAAGCTTTGATTATAATTTAACGGTACCATCATTTTCAGGGCATACTCGTACTATTTTCAAATACAATCTTTGAAAAATAGTATACTGAGGTTTGCGTAAGGAAACTAATTAATATTTAACATTAACCCAAGTTTATAACAAAATTGCTTAAACAGTTGACGTCATCAATATATCGAAAAATGTCCGATTCAGCAAATACCGAACCAGCTTCTCCGACAGTATAAAACCATTAAGTGCAACCCAATCCGAACTAGTAATTTTCACTCTAGGGGAATTTTTTCATGCGAAAAAAGTCCTATGAAAACCATGTTAATTATCGTGAAAGATCCAATTTCTGTTATCAAATCACGAAATAGTCTTACACTATGATGAGAGTCTACATCAATTCCATTTCCCACAACCAAATTAAGCTTTACTACACCAAATTTACCCCGAAAACCAAGCGAGGAACCATCTGTATTATTCATGGCTACGGGTAAAATTCTGATGAGTTTTTAAAAGTAAACATTTTCTAATGTAGACAGCATAGTTCCTGGCGAGCAATAATTTCGTCGTTAACATGATTGACTTAAGAGGGTTTGGATATTCAGGAGGTTCTAGAGTCAATTCTTCTATTCAGGCAACCGTTTCTGACGTCGAAAATTTGCTAAGATTTTGCTGTTAATTGAATTTGCCAACGTATATCCTAGCTCATGGTTTAGGAGCCACAATGGTTTTTTCTCTACTTCAGTAGAACCCAACCATTCCAATTTCTGGAGTTGTCGCTTTGTCTCCTCTAATAAACTTCCCCAATTAAAATAGAAAATCTATTTTTCACTCCGTGATCCTGCACCTTTCCCCAACTATCTTTGATGACGTTCTTATCAATAATGGCGTCAATCCAACTGCTTTGACTAAAGATTCATAGCAAATTCGAAAAAAAATCATTGGAGTTTTTAATTTTCAGTATGTGACGCTCAAAATGGCTCATCAGTATGACAATTTAGCCTATAAAGTCAGGAAAGATAGTTTCAAGTTTGTGTATCCAATACTGATTTGCTATGGCGGAAACGACTCCATCCAGTCATTCCCAAGTATCAAGAAATTCTTCAATAAAATCAGTTCTGTTGATAAAGAGCTCAAAGTATTCCCAGAAGCCTACCATTAAATACATAACGATTTCTAGGCGAAATAAATGCATAGGTATGTCTTGGACTGGCTAACAAAAGGGTAAAACTCGCGGAAAAGGTAAGAAGTTCGGTGGTCAAAAACAAAGCAGTTAAACTTATAAACTCTTACTAAGTAATATCACTGGAAAAAGTTGATTTTTGCCTTTCTTCTTGCTTTAGTTGGATTTTTAAAACTCCTCAAGAAGTATATTAGAAACTTTCCGAGGCTTAAGTACTTGTGAATCCTTCGCTATCCTTACTCTTTGAACGGAGTCTGACAGATTGTTAATGATGTTTTTTCTGTTATATACAATTCACAACTATGAATAAAAATCGCCACCAAAATTATATTTTAACTTCGAATCTCAAAGTAGAAAACAGTCCTCGACCATGTATCTCAACAGAATTACTTACGCTCCATCTTTACTCAAAATTCTTCAAAACCAGCACATTCACTTCTTTAAGAGTCATCAAAAAACTTTAACGCGTCGTCGGAAAATCTATACCAAAAAGCGACCTATTTCTCAAAAAAGACTCCAATAGTAGAAGGAAGCAGGTTTCAACCTCAGCAATTAACTTAAAATTCTGAACATTCGGAAACAACTCGACCGTAAAAAGCAAGTGAACCATGATCTTAATGAGTTGGTTGAAGATCTCTTTTTCCCTGATGTTCGTAAACTTTCTTATGAAGCTGCCGAACTTGGTATCAAAGACAAAGTCTTTTTAACTCAGGAATGGGATCAATCTTTAGATTAAATTCAGAAAGAACTTAAATAGACTGTTCTGGTTACTGACCTTCTCGAAGTTTTTAGTAAACGCAATTTTCGGGAATCTAGCCACTAAGAGTCGATCGAAAGCTAGTTTTTAATTTGTCACTTCAGAACTTTGGTAGAACAGCTTCAATACTACATTCGCAACTATTAACGCATCAAAAGAACGTATACAAAACGATACTAATAAATTATGGGGAAGGTTAAAGACACGGAAAGAAGTATAACTAAGAGTAAAAAAAAGAAATGTCCCTATCTATTTTTAGATCGTGAGGATATCATCAGATATGGGCCGTGGAAGAAATTTGTTGAAGCACTAGAATTAAAAATATCATAAAACTCAGCCTCCACGGGTTTGAGCGAATTTATGTAGCAAATTTAAATTTTGCTGAAAATATATGACTCACTCCGTTAAATCCCTTAATCTCTATTCCAAACTTTAAAGGAAAAATTACACCAGTGCTTTAACCCAGAATTACTTTCCTCTTTGCCGCACTCTGAAGTGAACAAAATCCTAAGATTGTTTTCTCTCCAAAAATTCACCAGACTATCGCCAACCGTCAGAATCCAATCCCCATAAGAATCCGAAACGCTACTTCTTAAAGATGCTAACATCGTAAAAATTGCCATTTTGACTATAGCTAGTAGACCATAAAGATGTCCAATGTAAAGTTTGGTCGCAATTATTACTCTTAATCAAACCTAGCAAAAGGACTACTATTTGACTCCGTAAATACTTAGTCAAATTCAACCTATTGTATTGAAATATTTATCAAAAATCAACTTTGAGAAAAGTGTTATCAATTTTGATGCGTATCAAAAAATTGGAACTAATAAGACCGACTATCCCAGTTTTATGGAACTCCTCAAGTTTGACCTCTACCGAAAATGTTAAAACTGTATCAAGAAAAATTACCTACTCCACATTTTGAGCTAAATTAAATAAAGAAAAATAACCTTAAAGTGCTAAAAACAAAACGAACTTCAAGCATACGATCTACTTCTGAAACTCAGTAAAGTGATCCCTTCATTCTACCCTCCTCCGGATTCGAAAATATCATCAAATCTCCTCGCAAATTCCTAAAAATCCAGTTTTTTCTTCACTCCGAAATAACTCTACCAACTCCTAAATATCTTCTTCAATAATACTCTCGATGGCTAACAAGTCATATCGCATTTGTAGCTGCTGGCAAGTCAATTTGTCAAATTCATCGATGAGTATACTCTCTAGTAACTATCTGACATCGTTCTTATGATCAGGATACTCTCTTCATAAGCATCAAGAGGAGAAAAAATTGATCAAAGATCCTTTCGGATACTGGCAGAATCTGCCTTCCAAAGATATCAGAAATAGCATCGAAATAAAAAAGAACAGTATAAAGAAGAAGGAACTTTCCTGCTACCTACTCATCAAAAAGTATCTTCTGGTACTCTTAAAAGTCTCGACTAGCCATCATAAAAATAAATATTACTGTAATAATCCAAAATAGTTGTCTTGTGGAACTATATTGTTGCCCTCCTTATCGATGAAAAACTATAAAACAAATATTAATAGATTTTCTCTCTATATCCAGCTTCCAAAGACGATCTCTTCAGTTTGAACTCTTCTCAAAGTTTGAGTTATTATCAAACACACTATTAGCCAATGATAGTCTAACTACTCTTCCAAACCTATTAAATTGTCAAATCAAGCAATTTTTTCCCGCCTCCTCTGAAGAAAGACTACAGAAAAAGTAGCATCAAAGCACTTTCAAATATGAAATAGAAGAACACCGATAATTCTCCCAGAAATTGGCAGAAGTATTATGCTCCAGACTACAAAAAACCTTAATTATTGCAATTTTTAGAAACCTAGATGGAATTAAGTGGGTGCTTTTACAAACACTACAATTTTGTAGAAAACAAGTACCACAGACAAAGATGGTCTCTATTAGATTCAAAGTTCAATAAAAAATCAAATTCCACCTTGAGATACTTCAGTGCTAGTGATTATGAGTAGTGGCTCGTTGAATAATTTACTAAGGGTGAATTGAAAAAATCCTATTTCCAGAGAGAAAACCTTCCAAATGCAGAACCAATCAAATTAAACTCCGAGTTTATTGATCAAAGAATTAAATTGGCTCAAAAATTAGCCGCCCATCAAAAATATCAACCCGGAATATAAATGAAATAGTCAAAAATAAAGAGTCAAAAGATGCATCAAACTGCTTATGAATACTATCAGGTCAATGAATGATTGATTTATTTCATTCTGATAGAAATGATTGATTGATAGTGATTGATTGATAGTGATTGATTGATAGCGATTGATAGTAATTGATATTATTTGTGTGTGAAGTGTTAACGTCGATGTAACTAAGCAATCCGGGAATACTAGTCCTCCTGGTTCTGGTCCTCCTGATCTAGATAGCTGTGATCATGAACTCAAACTCCATCTACTTCCGGCAGTATGTCGACATCATCGTAGTCGCCCTCTTCGGACTGAGTACATACTTCATTTTCATGTATCTCCACGTCAGAAGGAAAATACCCCCCAGAATCAACTAACAGTAAACTACTCTTACAAACTTTAACGATTACATCACCAAAACAAGAAAAGAAAGCGAAGCCAAACTCTTCGATGACCCCAGATTCAAAGAATACATCAGAAAAAAATAATAACGAGCATCTTCCCGATAACCCCTCTAGTAATAAAAATAATCCACTCCCGAATTAGAAGACTTCCTCAAAGAACTCGCCGAAAAGGAAAAATAAATTTTCGACGATTGATAAACCGTAATTTTTTAACCTAACCGATTATTGAACTGAATATGACCGTCAAATTTTAAATTACACTTCATCAACCATTATCCATTAGATATTCATTCAAAAAATGTATTCATTAATATTATTTAATCGATCATCACAACCATGTCATCAGAGCAGCTATTTACAAGAGTACCCTTCGAAACTGGGCACGATCACTTCTATCAAAGCATCGTCGCATTCCCAGAACTTCCGACTGGACCTTCATTCGCTCAAAGATAGCAATATGTTAGAGATTCCATAAAGTATCAACTTCTCACGGGAAATCCCTAACAAGCGAAAAGATATGTGCAGATGAGATAATGTTTCAAACTCAATGAAAAGAAGTACATCTAATTCTGTCTCAAATAAAAACTTCCTGGAGTCTCCCTTGTGTAAGCGGCCACTGAGCTCGGCTATAGGAAGTGAATTTGACTGAAGGTTAATGATTAAACATAAATACAACCATACATAACTAGCTTCTTCTTTTTCAGTTTAATACAGAAGGAAACGGAAAATTGGGGGTTTTTCAATTGGATTCTATTTATTTTTTGGATCAATTATTTTGTTTGTGATGATGATGATGGAACTTCTGCCCGTGAGTGTGCTCGTGATATTTCTTTCGGTCGTGACCCTTCGATGCTGTTCCTTTCCCACCAACCACAGTGAATCCTTCCTCATAGAGCTTTATTACCTCCTCCTTCTTGAACTGTCTCACAATTTCACGTTCTTCATCTGCTTCGGAATCATCATCTTCTCTGTCATCTCTTGCTTCTTTATTCTTTTCCTCGTACTTGGGCTTGTATTTCCTTCTGTCTCTGTTGTCGTTATTATTTCTGTTGCTTCTTCTTTCCTCCCGATTTCCTTTGTACTCCCGATCTCCTTTTCCGCCTTTGTATCTTTTGTCGTCTTTTTACTTGTCATCACTCGTTTGAGGTTTTTCTTCATCTTTTTCGGAGGTCTACTTGTTCTAAGTGGCTGCCTTCTCGGCGACTTTTTCCTCTGCGGGAGGTTTTTCTGGGTCCTTATTTGCAGGAATATTCTGTTTTTCCGCAACCTTTTCAGGTTCTTAAACCTTTTCAACTTTCGGTGTTTCTGTTTTAGGAACTAGTTTAGGTTTTTGCTTCGGGGAGCGTGTAGACTTGTCTTCAATCTACTTTTTTTAGATGGCCTGGCATTCAATTTTTGAATTTAAGAGACACCCTGCCTTGACCTGAACATTGTCTTAAACCCAATCTTTGAGTTTTTTATTATTAGCAAAAGAGGTGAAAGCGTCGGCAAGTTCATCGATTCTCTCCTTCACGGTTTGTTTATGATTTTCTTTGCTAAGTGCGGCATGAAGGTTGGTAAGATCGACATGTTTGGTTTCCGGTTAATTTTTGGTAAAGTGAGCCATTACAATTCCCTCTGCGAGATGTCTTAACTCTTTCAATTGAGTCTCACGATATAGCTTGGCGTTTTCGGTTAAAACTTCCCTGTAGAACTCGAGAAATTCTTAATTCTTTGCTCTTTCCTCGAGAAGTCCTTTTTTCCTGTTGATTTTTTCAATTTGTTCCGGTTTGAGATTGTCTTTTTTCTATAGGTCAGCAATGTCTGTCAACTTCTTATTTATGTTCCGTATTTTCTTCCCTATGGAACGGAAACACGGCTCATTCTATTAGTCAATTACAGATTGTTTCTTCTACTTGGGGTTCTACTTTTTATGTGGATTTTTCGGCATCTGAAAAATAAATAATCAAATCAATATTTAATTTTTTAAATTAATCAAATATCACCAAACTCCGACTGCACATGTAGTCAGAATTACATTTGTTGTCTTCAAATACA
>JAOWAT010172213.1:0-22030 GCA_028571025.1 Longipedia americana
AGAATTTTTATCGCAAGGACCAATGCTGTCCTATGTAAAAAAACCCGCTGCACTCAAATACTCCTTCCAAAGGACGTATTACTTTACAGAAGGCTGTTTTCGAAGTTTTAGAAGACTTCCTTAGCATAAGTTTTTCTTTTGATAGTTGCAAAACGTCCGTGCTTTGGGCAGATGAAACCAAATTGACCGAGAGTTGTCAGAATTAGAGTTGTATCCTTGATTTGGTTACGATCGCTAAAAATTGCAGTATTTTCTGGTGTAAAGTTCATACGCAATTCTGGCCAAATACTAGCCACTGTACTAGAATTAAGAAGGATGCGCAGAGACAAGTTGGTGAACTGCCTATAAAAACTATATTAGTATCGGACCACATTCGGACTTATCCCTCTTAAAACCCAATCTCCCAGCTAGTGGGTGCCCATGCCCCACAAATTATTTTTAGATAAGAACACTGAATCCTTGAAAAGTTCTGTAAAATCCATCGAGGAGTATTGAACTCAGAGCTATGACTTGTGGTGCCCTGTCCAACGCGTACATTTCTTGGACAAGAACATGTTGTCCTTCCTATATTATTGAAAGCATACACTTAAATGAGACACTATCTTGTACGCACATGATATCAATTTACTCACATCCTCGTACCATCGACTGATTACTTTCGAAAAGTAGTCCATTTTAGATATTGTAGGAACCATGTGTTAATAAGCTTATTTAAAAGACATTAGCGATTGAGTCAGTTTTTTTTACCTCGAATTTTCTTGATGTTCAATCTTCACAAAACTTATCATCATTTGTTCAAAAATGTCTCTTAAAGTACACAATGGTTCAAAAAGAAGCTGATTTTAGCATCTTTGATTTTTGAGTTGACTTTGTTTGGATACTTGCTTATCATTCTCCCAAATATCGATTAAAGCATATTTTGATGGTATTGCTTGTAGGTAAGAATCCGTGTAAACTCGAGATTATCCCTTACCCAATTTAACTCTCGCCGTTCTCCAAATGCAGGCTTCGTTGGCATGGTGATGAAAGGAGAGGATTGGTACTCTTCCCATGTTCCAATGCTTGATTGCCTACTCCAACAACTGGCTGTTAACTTTATTAGGGACAATCTATATTATATAGTTGTTACAAAATACTAGGGATACGTATTACAAACTCTTCCACCTTTATTTTGTACAATGAGGTACTTTTTCCAACGAATTCTCATTCTCTAGACTTCCGCCAATGTATCATAGACTTGTTTTGCTTTCAACTGAATTTATTTAGAGTGGCATAAAGGCAGCTTTGTAACTTGTTCGTAAATTTTCCGACACAATTCCATCTGTTTTCCGAGTTCGGTTATGTAGAGTTTCATACCGGTCTTTAGAACCAGAGAATTATCAATGTGATCTAACGCCTGAATGTAACCTAGTGGAATTGACCTGAATTTTAATGGTACTTCTTCATACTGTAGTAGTAGTCTGTAGCTTGTAATGTATAAAGAATAGTGGTGATTTAAATAGGGTTTTTAGTAGGTGTAGGTGATCGGATAGGGGTCTTAGGTAATTAAAGTTTAGTCGGGGTAAAGATATGCGCTTATGATTGCTCCTCTGTCAAGGATACTGAAATCAAAGTCATTTTAGGGGACCATGTTATTGTCAACTAATTCCTGGTAGAAGGATTATTAATTAGAGGGTGGAATCTCACTTTTCATTTTGAGCCCTATAAAAAAGTCATTACTACTAAATTACCATATCAATTCATATTAAAATAAAAGCTAAGCATTTGAACAAGCATAATTGCCAAGTACTATCAAGTAATAAATAGATAACTCACTTTAGGTGTTTTCTAGCTGCATAGTTAAGATTAAAATATGCGTGGTAGTCCTGTCCTCTTTCGTGGTTCGGCTGGAGTTCTCTTCTGCTGTTGTCGTCGTCGTTGTAGTCGCTGTCGGATGAGTAATCACCTCTTAGGTCGATATCTTCCTCCTGAAAGATCAGATCGTTTCGTGTCTGAATTAGGGGTAAAAATTACAATGGTGTCGAACTCAGATTATTTTTCTTTGATCTTCTACATGATCTACTTCTCCTGCATATGGAAAATTTTGGCTGGTTGTTTTTTCTTTTCTTTCGGAGGTTTCCAATATATGTAGTTATTCATATACCCAAGCTTGTTCTTACGGATTTTGCGCTTTTTCTCCCCCTGCTCGTCTTCAGATTCCTCTTCGCTAATGACATCAAGTTCCTAGTGGAAAAACCGCTTTCTTTTTTTCTTTTTTTTCCTAAACTTTCCTTTGCTGATGGCTTCTGGAATGTACCGGCTATCTATTTCGGGAGGGTCTTCATACTCATTCGGGTCAAAGACACTCTTGAACTATACAGCCTCCATTTCGGGACTTTTATGAAGGTTCTAATCGGATCCTGATCGGTGTAAATTTAGGTCGTCATTTTCCTACTATATTTACTATTGTGTTTCACTGAAATTATGGTGACATTATGTGGAAACGTTTTTGATGATAAATTTCTTATAAGGAGTCGGAAATTAGTCGCGAACTCGAAGTTCCCATAGTGTAATAACTACTGACAGGAAATTGATAATCATTACATCCAAAGAGGCATATAAAAGCTTGTTGTTATCTTCGTAGACTTTTTAGAGAATTATTATGGCGATTCCCAGTATAAAGAAGGGAATCTAGACCAGTAAGATCATTAAAACAGTGATAATGTTCATCGGTCTGAACAAGCTCAAGCTCTCGAGACGATAGGTTGTGAAAGCAAACCAATTGCATCCTGAAAACAGTAAATAGACCAATCTTTTATTTACGAAGCTTAATCCAATGACAAGATAGGTTCGATGCTTGTTCGATCCGTACTCGATCCAATTAGTGAAATCCCTATCTTTCCAAAAAATACCGATTCCCCAAAGGTTGTGTATTAATGAAAAAAGCAGATGGGCAACCAGGAGGACAACAGGCACATAAAGCGGTACTAGCTACGAGTAGACACTCATTAACCCCAGGAAAAAAGCATAAGACAATGTTTGTGGGAAACTCATCAAGGCATTTAACAGCGGCAGAGTTAGTGACCTGGAAGAAAAAATAATTGGAGTTATCGCAATGAATAAGGTAGTTCCGATGAATGGCCACGTTTTGAGTTTTTACTTAAACTAGAGAAAACTATTTAGAACGGACTATTCAGTTCGAACGCACGAACTAGATGTTAGAGTGTCACGTTCATAATTGGCAGGACACTCACTCACGCATGTCCCGTTGAATCCAAAGTAGTTTTATTCGCACATTACACATGCTCCCTAGTCTGAACAGAGTAAACAGAAATCCTTAAGGCAGTTCCGGCAGTAAACACCGTAAACATAGGGAGCCTATACTGGGCAGGAAGCATAGCACAATCCCTGGTAAAAGTAAGTTCCAATCTGGCAAGTCAGACATTTGACGGCATCACAAATCGCACACAAGTTTGAACAACTCTCACAAGTGTTATCTTGGGAATTGTAGTAACCATCCGGACAATTCTAAAGACAATTTCTATCTAGTAAAAAGTATCCATTGTAGCAGGTAGAACAAGCATTGTAAAGAGAAATGCAGGTTTTACAGGGTCTTTAGCACGATCTACATGTATTTCCATCCTCAAAGAAATTGGAACTGCAGGTATCCGCGCATTATCTGGTAACCAAATTAAGCTTGTGAGAAGTATCCGTACAACTAACACATTACACTGGACTAGCAAGGCAGCTAGTACATTGAGGCTGACATTGAATACATTGCGCTTGATATTCGTAGTAAAATACGGGATTTGTTGGGCAGTTAGATAGACAATTGGTTCCAAAAAGGTACAGTCCGGGGTAGCAAGATAGGCAACTCGAACTTGTACCTTCACATTAGAAACATCCTGAACTACAAGGAAGGCAGTCACTTCCAGATGCATAAGTCCCAGGTGGGCATTGCAAAAAACATGATGTCGACAATAGAAAGTATGGAGACTAGCACGTTGAACACCTTAAAGGCTCTCCAACTGGGCAAGTAGAACACGGAGGAATACACTGTCGGCATAGTCTGTCGTGAGCATAGAAAGGTAGCTAACATGTCAGATTGCAATTGTTTCCAGCCAAAAAATATGTCTAGGCACAGGATGTGCAGTTGTTGGTTGCCATACTGCATGTTTGGCAAGGATGCTGGCATAGTTCACATTGTCCACTGATAACTATAGACTGCAACGGGCATTCTGTTAAGCATTGAGCTGTTGATGGTAAGTAATGGTGAGTTGCAACACAGTTTGTACAATTAGTTGGAGAAGAACACTAGTTGCAGGGAGAAATACAAGACTGACAATTAGAATTCTAGTCAGCGTAAGTAAGAGCTGGACAGGAGTTCAAACATTGGTTTGCTCTGTGGTATCGATTGACCGAATTTATATTACACGATGTACAGTTTGAAGACGTTATCGAACAAGTAGCACAAGGAGAGTTGCACGCTTAGCATATCATTGAATTAGCAGAAATATACAAAGATTTAGGACATGCCTCTAGACAATGTTTCGCATATAGAAAAGTGGAACTTACACAGACTGAACATCCAGAAGGATCACACTAAGAACAATTGGGACTACAAGGAAGGCATACATTGGAACTATTGTATGTTCCAGGGGCACATGATGGAGAACAGACAGTTCCCGTGAGAACATTTCCCGTCGTGCAAGTCAAACACCCTCCAACATTACAAGCATGGCAAGGTGCTGCACAAGCAGCACAGTCACCGCTTCCATCATCAAAAAATCCATCCGGGCACGCGTCAATGCATTGACTCTCGTGAAGAAGCTTATCACTTGCACAACTTGTGCAGTTATGACTCTGAGCAGAACAAGTTTAACAGTCGCTACTACATGAATAGCATGTGAATTCGACCAAGTAGGCATTATTGGGACACGAATTAACGCAGGTTTAACCAAGTAAAAGTCTAAGTGAGTTGATTACTGGATTTTAATAACAAGATAAACAGCTGCTAGGATTAGTTGAAAGACATTATTTGCAAGGCAGTGTGCAGTTGGTTCTGAATACAGCAGAGTTAGATTGAGAAGACGATAACCCCGTTCCCGATGAATCCTAAGTTTATACTCTCCAAGCTGAGGAAGGAGACGACTGAGGGTTTTTTATCCCTTCAATTTCCACTGTAGCATTGAGTCCATTTAGTGCAACTCCAGTTATCGTTATTAGTGAACCAGAAATACCTGACGATGCTCCAGACCCGAGGATATCATCCAAAAAAGTAACCGGGCTTTATAGCCCATATTCTGATGGTATAGTTATTTCAATACGATTTGTTGAAGGCGGCAAATTAACAAAATTAAGTTAAACTTTAACTGATTAATCGAGCACACTATTATTAGTCGCAAAACTGAACTATTGATCTTTCGGGTCCCAGTTTGAGATTAGAAATTAACCAGTTACACTTCCATATTATCCAATTCTAATACTTACGGCAATCTGATTAGTTACTAAAACCCTTTCCGGGTTTATGATTTTATCAATAGAGACTGAAGTAGTTGAAGCAGTGATCGGAATTTATGAAAAATTTTGACACGCAGAACAGTCTATCAATTAATAGTCAGCAGGCAGTGAAAGTATGAGAACTGCATTCGTTGTTAAAGTGAATGGCAGTGTGAAATCTATAGTATATGCACTTTATGCCGAGGTTATATTAGAAGCAGGAGTGATGGTGAGACTTGCAAACGAAGCTTACGTATCCATTGCCACAAAAATACCAGTCTCAGTTCCCTAAATAATATTTCCTAACGACTATAATTAAACCTTGAAAGATGAGGTAGGCTTGGTACTTGTGGGATTACGAACCGATATTAAAGATAAATCCGCATTCGCTAGTGTTCCTGGGTTGTAAGCACTTGACAAATCTACAACGACATAACTCTAGCTCTCTCTGGTACAAGGGGTAGTTGAAACCCCAACTCGACACGCTAGAGTTAGGTCAAAAGTTATTCCATTTGGAGCAGTAATGTGAGCTTTACTCCCACTTGCGAGTGTATTCGTGTTATTGAGCAAAAAATTGTAGGTTGCTAGAACTCCAACTGTGGTTGGAACAGCATTCACACTTGCTGATGTAATCTTTGTTGTCGTTAACGCTATACTGACTGATGCACTTTCCATTGCAAAAGAGTTGGCATTAAGAGACACCAGTGAGATAGTCGGCGAACTTAGAGGAGGATTTAGTATTCCTTGAATTGTAAATACTATTGGGAGAGATGGAAAAACCGTCAGAAGAGTTATTTGAATGAGAGTTGAAGAAGTTATAGCACAAGATGGTGTGGCCAAGTCTCTATTGACTAAGATAGTGCACCCACCAACTGAAAGCGCATACTCAGTGGGAAAACTTAACTGGAGAGTTGTAAAGCTGACATCATTGAAAGTCACTGTGAAAGTATAGTCGGAAACATGTCCTATCCTAGAATTGGAGAGTGTTAGAGTCGAGGTCAAGTCGGTTGCGTCGGTTCCAGGTTTAGTGTAACTGCAACAGCTAGAAGAGGCAATCAAATAATTGTTTCTCATCACTCTGAGAGTCATATCAGGAGTCGGCTAGACTGAGGAAGGGAGTGTTATGTTGTGAATATCAACTGTGAAGTTATTAGGTTGAGTTCCTTGGAAGGGGAGAAGGCTAATGGTATTAGATGTTAAATTAATTGCAATTTATCTCGTTATAGGTACTGTTTAGCTTCCTTGAAGAATAAAAGCAACAACTGATCTACTAATATCGAAAGTGGGACCCAACACAATTTGCAGTTGATCATTTCTCCTCGCTTTTTAGGCTGTGGTGAATGAAAATTCACCGATACCCTCTCCATTCACAACAGTTCCCATTGAAAACCCAACTTCCATCAAGGAAGCACCCGTTATTCCCGATATAGTCGCATAGCACTCAGCCATTTATCTCCCGTTATTCGAAAAATATCGCATTCTCAGCTGATTATTGGGTTGCTATGATCCAGGATTGGTTATTTAGATCATCGTAAATATAAAAGGAGTGCTTCTTGCCACCGTAAAAATAGAAGAGACGCTGTAACGCGAGGATGTGATCGAAATGCAGGATATGGTCCCTCCCGCCGTGGTATCACAATCAAGATTGGTGATGCTAATCGGATCCACCGAATTTATCCACTCTGAAGGAAAATCGAGAAGTAAATATCCATTGCTTGGTAGACTTGTTGTTGGTGTGATAGAAAAAGTATAGTTTGTACTGACGGAAATCATGGGATTCGAAGGAGTTCCTGTACAAGTCATCTCGGCAGCTACTACTTTGACAGCTGCAGATGCTGAATTCTGTATACTATCACTACTGTCATATATATTCACCGTTACAGAGACATCTTACGCCTCTATGGGGTTAATTATGCCATTAAGGGTGTAAACTATGCTGAAATCGTCACTAATCAGTGATGGAAAGAAACCTTACAATCTTACCACATTGTTTGCGTCCGAATTTACTGTGATATCATTGATGTTGCATCCAGTCTAACAAAAATCACGGGCAACATCTCCTCCACTTAGCAAATTAAAGTCCCATCCAGTTCCATATTACATAGTAACGTACGCATCAGCAGGTATGCTATTGCTTACACTATATATTGTGATTACGTGTGTTGTTGCTTTTGAAGCTTAGAGTTCGCTGGCTTATATATTCGCAAAGATTATCTGGGAGTTTGAGAAGTGAATATAGAAGTTGAAGGTTACTACCAGCGAGAGAAACGACTGAAAAAAATTCAGCATTCTATATAATGATTCGAGTTCAAATAGATAATAAAAGTCAATAGAGATAAAAATAGTTTGAAAATCATATTGTTTGATCAAGACTCTCAACCCGGATATTCTATTAATTGCCGCAGATCGTCCTATCTCCCGGGGAAGTTCCCGCCGGAATATCAATTTTTAACTTCAACATTTCCTGTTTAACTTAGACTACCAGTCGATCAACCTGAATCACTTCATAGTTAACCAGGGATGACAGATCCAATAAATGCACTTAAGTCAGTGCAATGCAGGATGTTATCTTTCTCAGCTGCTACTTTACTTTCAGAAGAAGCTGGTAGGACTTGGATATCGACGATGACTACCTCTTTTGCAGTACTGCGACCGACTATTGCACATTTTTCACCACCTACTCATGTATTTTTAGCAGTTTCATTCTTTTTTAGTCATTTTAGGACGGTCCTTTGAAATTATCAGCTGAGGAAGACTAGAACTCGATTGTTGTTTTTCTTCTGTTCTCCGTTCGTTAATTCTGCGTTTAACTGTTTTCAGGTATTTATTGAATGGTTTTATTGTGGAGCGTGTCGTTATTAACTTACTTCTCGTGATTTTTGGAGTCTTCGTTTGTTTATTTCTTGATGTTATTGCTGAAATCTTATAGAGGTTTTTTGTTAATTGAGTTCATGAGATCCATATATCTTTGAGAATAAAAAATTCTCTTATCAGAAAGTCTTTCTTTTGTTTAATTCTGTTCAGGTTTCTAATTCTTGGGAATGGAAGCTGTTTTTTTGGCAGAGTTGCGACTTAAATGCTCTTTATTATCTACACTCCCTGATAGTTAACTCCTAAATCGACCATATTACTTATTCGGAGATTTGCTGGTAGCCTAGTTTTTTTCTTACCCTTTCTCATCTCTTGATCCAAACAGTTACACCCATCCAATTCTTCGGAAATAGTCCTTAGTTAGCATCTTGCGGACTAGATTTTTGGTCCCTTCGGTAACTTAAGGGGTCTAAGGGAATTAAACTTGGGTAACATTAATAGTATTGATGAGCATCGCGATGGAATTTGACTGAAAAGGACACACACCATAAAGCATTTCGTATAAAATGACTCCTAGAGACCAAATGTCAGCTTTAGTGGAGTATGGCTCTCCCTTCAAAACCTAGGGGGCCATGTATATTGGAGAGCCTAGCATGGTTTTAGCGAGATTTTATTCGGGTCCTAGTCCTTTGCAGAAACCAAAGTCACCCAGTTTAATAGTGTCCTAGTGAAAGAAGATGTTCTATGCCTTGATATCTCGATGCATGATGTTGCATTTATTCAGGACCTTAAATGCTTCCAGCAGTTGCTGAAAGTAGGAAAGAGCTTTTTTCTATTGTAGAAATCCGTCTTTACGAATTTTATCCAACAGTGTTCCTCCATTGCAATACTCGTAGATGAAGTAATAGTTATTCTTTGTCTTTAACATTTCGTAATACTTCACAATGTGGTCAGAAAGTCCAATTGTTGACAGTATTTTGACTTCGTTAAATGTGCACTCCTACAGTTTCGCATTTTGATTCAGCTTTTATACTGGGATTATTTTTACAGCATACTCCCCTTCCTTTTGCGCATGGCTGGCTTTGTGAACTTTTCCGAATGTGCCTTCTCCGATACATTCCCGTAGAATGTAGTTATCGATCATTTTGACCATTCCGGAATTTTTTAATATCAAATATTTAATTTAACAAACGACCCACTTTTGTTCTACGATTCTGTCAGTAACCTTCAGTTTCTATAAATAATCTGCATTAACCGCTGTTGTTAGTGAATATTCAATCGACACAATATTGATAGATGCTTTAATTTTTTTTCGAAGAATCAAGTGAAGTAAGATATGAAAGGATAAAAGATCAGAACATGAATTTAAGACAGTCGAACATTTCTGAAAAGAAATTTTTTGGTTTTTTTTAACTGACTATTCTTGATGATAATTATCTGGTGGTCTTTTTATTACCCCTGGGTCGGTGAGGAAGTTGCTCCTTCATGGCTTCAGTAACTTTAAGGAATGTGTTTTCAACATTAACGTTGTTTTTTGCTGATGTTTCGATGAAGTCCATCCCCATTGAGGCCGCAAATTCCTGCCCTTCTTGAGTAGAAACCTGTCTTTCTCTGTCCAAATCCACCTTGTTTCCTACGAGTATCCTGGCTGTCTTTTCCGGCGCATATTTGTCAGCTTCCATGAGCCAGTTCTGAACATCGTTGAAACTGCCTCTGTCAGTCACATCATACACAACAACTATCCCATGTGCTCCCTTATAGTAGGCGGCCGTGATAGTCTTGAATTTTTACTGTCCTGCAGTGTCCCACATCTGGAGCTTCACTACAGAATTTTCATGCTCAATCGTTCTGATTTTGAAGTCAACTCCAATGGTGGGCAAGAAACTCTCATGAAACACATCATCAGAGAATCTGAGGAGAAGGTTGGACTTCCCTACAGATGACTGACCAATAATAAGGATTTTGAAGATGTAATCGTAGTCTTGTGAAAGCATCGTTTTTGAGTATTTTGTATTGGCTTCGAAGTTAATTTTATGAAATTCCTATTGTAAATACCAGAATTAATAAGACCCGTCATTTTTTTTTCTGATCAATTTTGATTAATCAATAGGAAAGTATGTCAAAATTGAATTAAGTATTTCTGAAAAACGCCAGCAAGACGAAAAAAGGAGAGATTCAACACAAGAAGATCATATTCCATCAGTAAATAATGACACAAACCTCTGCTCCACACGCAAAATTGTTTCCACCTAAAAAACATCTGTGTCGACTATTCCCACATCAATTACCAATACTGACCTCATTTTTACAGCATATCTGCCTCTATCATAAAACAGTTCTCGGGTATCACCTCATTCACAAGAACGTCTTTCGTCAGTATCTTTCCCGCACTTTTAGTCAGTTCTAATCTAATTCATTGCCGAACACTCTGCAAAGAATACAAAAATTCTCAGGAAAATGAGACTCCGAATATTTTCTTTGTAAGCAAGCAAGAGTTCAAACAAATATGAGAGTAGTAAACAAATCAGTCAAGACAAAGTAAGAAAGGGAAAATTTCTCTTAATGTCTTTTTTTTCCTTTTTTTCTCAACTCCGTACTGCTTCATAATTTGGTTTTAAAGAAGTTCAAAGACTTTATGAATGTTTTCTTCGTTTTTTGCAGAAGTCTCTAGAAAATTGATTCCCAACTGATTGGCTAGATTATAGCCTTATTCAAAAGTTACTTCTCTCTTTTGTTCCTCATCTGACTTGTTTCCGATTAGAATTACATTGCTTTTGAAATTAGAACATTCTCTCTAACCCCTATCTTGTATTTTCATGGCTTATTTGTAATAGCGACTAACCGACGCAAATGAATCTTTGTTAGTGATATCGTAAACGATAATAACTCCTTGAGCACATTTTAACCATGCAAATCTGAGTTTATCCTGCTTGATATCCGATGAAACATCCCACAACTGAAAAGTTATATGCTATTTGTGTCTGTCGATTGTTTTTGTTCTGTAATTCCCTATTGAGTCGTTCGGGGACTATCCAAAGGTGTTATCTATATGTCGGATGAGTATGCTTGATTTTCCAACTTGGGGATCTCCAATCATGACCGTTTTGAAAAAATAGTCATTTTATACCGTGACACTGGACATTTTGGTAGGGTTTTTATTATTTATTCTATTAAAATCCCGTTCTATATTAATAGGATTATCGATCCATGCAAATTTTACCTTCTGATCATTTATATCAGTATACATCGATGGCAATATAAGCTACGTAGAATTTTAATATTTTAACAGTCGGTGTTATTCGGACAAAGCCAAACAAAAGAAATAAATATGAATTTACCCTTTTAAATGCATCACTCTTTTTTTCCCCGTTTCATCATTAGCTAAAAGGCATCAGTTTTTCTGACTTTTTCCTTGCTGGGCTGTTAGCACTGTATTGAACTTGAATGATTTTTGGTCTTAAAGTTCTTAAAAAACTCGTCGCTTATGCTGAGAGCATCCTGAAATTCTTCGATAACCCTGGTACTTTTTTTTGACCACCCAGGTAGACAGGTGTAAAGTTCTCCTTTCTAGTACCGATTATCAAAAAGATATATGATCCCGAAGTCATTAACATGCCTGATAACCCTGCCAAGAGCCTGGTTCACAGCTCGTACTGTACTTAGATTGTACCATTTACTTCCGTTCATTGAATACCTTCCCTTGCTTTTATATGAAGCTTCATCCAAATACTTTCTTTTTTCTATCAAAAATGGATCTTTCACATTAGGATACGGGACTCCAATGAAAATGACAGATCTACAAAGCTAATCAGCAAAATCCATCCCTTAACTCACTTTTCCCCTGCACACACAAAAAAGTACGGCTCCTTCCCTAGTTGCTGCTCTTTTGAATTGTTTCAAGTAAGTATCAATATCCGCGCTTGCAGTTAGTGTTTAACTAAAGAATTTTTTTTACCCAAAAAGTTTTGAATCGTATTTTTGGAGTTTCATATAGTACTAAAAGTCCTTTAAGATTCTGTATGAAGGAAATATCACTAAAACACCGTTAGGAACAATTTTAAGAATTTTTGAAATGCCTTTGATAACGCTTTTATAAAGAGATTCTTGAACTGCTTTTTCTTTGGTGTTATTGTAGCTAAAATTAACTGGTGAGTCTTGGCAGTTTTTGATGATCATCAGGCTCAACTGCTCTTACTTTATGACATGGCCATTCTGTACATTTTTTGGAAAATCTAGTCTCAGCTCGCTTTGCCAAGAGTCTAAGGGAGCAAGGGTGCCCGACGTGAGAATGATGCTCCTCGGTTTGACTCTTGCGATGTCTCGAAATGCTAGCGATGGGGTCAAGCACGTAAACTAGACTTTGAAAGCTTCGATATCGTTGGGTTCTTTTGTTACAAGAAGACGGTAGTGATTCGATTCGATATCTAGCCAATTTTTTCCCTTTTCATCGGGGATAACCAGACTTAACGCTTTAGAAAAGAAGAGGTAAATTTTTTCTAGGTTCTGGAATTTAGTGTCGTATATTTATTTTAGTTAGTCTACTAGCAACCCACAATAGCCCTGCAGTGGTGATAATACCCCGATAAGCTCTTGAATTAAGACCCTCTCATCTTTGTACTATTTTTTGGCGATTTCGATATCGGTTCCCTGATTCTTTACGAAAATTTCGTGCAAAACGCTTTTAGTATTGAGAATAGGAATAGCCTTCGTTGCTGGACCATTATCTCCTTGAAAATTGTTTTTAGGAGTTTATATCATATCAAAATAGGCTTTGCTCCTCTTGAGGAGATTTTAAATTTATTGTATCGCTATGTAAGCTTTCTTTCCATGTTAAGCTCTCGCTTTTTCCAGCTATTACGAAGTCTTTTTGATCCCTAGAAATGCTTAAAGTTCTTATTTCGCTCCTTTTAAGAGTACATCGGAAATAGCAGCGCTTTTTCCGGAACACGCTGCATCTGGAACATTATGAGCCTCATCAAATATCAAAACACTATTTTAGATGATCTCTGCGTATTTTGAGAATAGGGTCTCATCAAGTAGGTAGTTGTAAGGCATAAACAGAATATCGGCTTCTTTTTGAATTCTAAGGGGGTAGAAATAAGGACAAAAACCAAAATTTTTCCCAGCTTGTTTTATGCCTTCTGTGTCGATTATTTTATTTTGCAGATATTCGCGACATACCCTGATGTCGTTGATTGGATTTCTATCGTAATAATCACAGCATATAGCTTGCTCTTAAACACTATACTCACTACCAGGGTTTCTTTACATCTTATTCCTTATTTTTATTGCTTTTGAACAGCTATCTACCAGGTTCCTCCCTTTGAGCAGCGCAAAATTTTACTTGATGCAGAGTTGTTCTCTCGACCCAAAAACCCCCATTGTGGGTCGATAGCATGTTTTGAAAAGTTCGTTTTGCGCTTGTTTTATCTGAGTGTGAGTTCTTGAAAGATATATTATTTGAATTTTTTTTTCTCCACCTCTATGAGGTTAATTCTTTTTTTGATGATAAAACCAGCTCAAAACCCCAGTTAGCAAACACAAAGTTTTTCCTGTTCCAGTCGGAGACTATAACAGAGAGTTCTTTGAATTTTCAATAGCATCTATTAATTTTTCGATGTAAGCTTTTTGAATTTAGTAAGGTTGAAAAGGAAAATTCACTTAGATTTCCTTTTACTTTGATTGAATTTAGTTTTTAACCCTAACTGATATTTTAGACTGTTTTTCTTGCTAATTCTTGTCGATAAATTGTTTGTAGTCATTGTGTGAGGAAGTTTTTTTAGTCTAAAAAGTTTTTTTAGCATTTTATTTTTTTTCAAAAAGGTTATTTTCGACCTCTAAAATAATTTTAGGCTTTTTGTTTTTCTAATCAAATTCTTACGTTTTTGAATATTTTTGATTCCAAAATTCGTACGATTAGAGAAGATTGTCGGGAGTAGTTAATTTTTAAGTTTTTTACTCGTGATTTTAGTCTTGAATATTTTGATTAACTGGGCGTTCTTACTATTTTTTGGTATAGAAGTTTGATGACGTATCTACACCCTTGTTCGGATGCAAGCAAGCTTCGTGATTTTTAGGAATGTTTGCTGCGTCTTTAGCACTTAGGTTCTTTTTATACGAGCTTAAAATTTAATTACTGACTCCCTCGTCTGAATCCAATGAAAGTTCGAAATATTAAGAGTTCTAATGTTTTTGGTGTTCATTGTGCTGGTGACAATATTGATATTCTCCTTTAGAGCGACGTTGTTTTTACAGAAAAATGCTCAGGTCTTGTTTGATATCATCGGTCTTCCCCTTCTCCATCTCATAAAATATTATCAAGTTCACAATTTTGATTTTTTCCTTGGGAAATTAGGCGGCAAATCGCCAAAAATTGTAATATTTGTAAAATGAGAATCATATCACGCAACTCGTCCAGGAATTATCAGTATATAATATGGATTTGAGGGTATTTCTTCTCCAACTTCTAGCATTCCTATTTACTGATGTCAGTACTATTCAGATAAACCTTTTTCATAGACATGTAATTGAACATGTTTTCTAAGTAAAAAATAGTCTCATCATCAATTTCCGAACAATGCGATAGTCTTAATTGCTCAACTTGCTAGCTAGCTAATGATACTGAGAATGCTTTTATACCCTTTGCTGTCACTTTCGTGTTTCTCAACTCCAAAACTTTCAAATTGTTCATTTTCTTAGCATATGCTAAAGAATTTAGTGCATCATCACCGATCAGATTATTCTCCGAAACTTTCTTCTGAGTATTCATACTGTTATTTAAAATGAGAGTGTGCATATTTCCGAGATTTTAGGACTACGCAATATAGGCAATTCCCCTATCAGATACCCCACAGTCCTAAACGTTAAGTTCTCGGAGTTTTTCACAGTACATAGAAATACTAAGAGCGTACAAGGACTGATCCGTCACTCTTTTCCAATTCATTGACACATTAAGACGCTATAGATTTGCAGAATGCGGTGATTTCACAAAATAACCTAGTCCTATATCATCAATCGAAGTCGCATGCAGGTCGAGATTTTTTATACTCTTCATTACTGGGGCCTTACTCATCGTTACCAGAGATTACGATGTTATATCGGAGTTTCCGAATAAACTTAGCTACTACAGTTCAAAGAACTAGCTTTTGGACAACCTACCAATTCCCTAGTCGGTAATGGCACAATCCCCCAGACTTAGCCTTCTGAGTTTAGGGAATAAGGCTGAGCTTTGGGACAGGTTCTAAATACTCTTGTCAGTGATGAAAGAGAAATTCTAGCTGAGATTGATTTACTGAAGAGGGAGAGAGTCCTAATAATTGGTGATTGTCCAAAATAGTTAGGTAGTTCTATCATTGATATTGGAATTTCTCAGATTAAGAACTTTAATATTTTTCATCTGTTTATTTGTTATCGCTTATTTTAACTCAGACTCTTCACTCACTGTTAGTACTTACTACTTTGGAATCTTTGCTGCTTCGCCTTACTTTGATTTTTTTGTTATGTGGTAGTAACTAATCATCTGAATTTCTAGTTCCTATTTTCAAAAACTAAGTCCCAAATTATTATAAATTATACAATTGACCAAAAAATCATTTCGTCTGCTTCATTTAGATTTACGACCGAGAACTCTTTGTATCTGCTAATTTACATTTTTACCTACAAATGGTGAGTGTAAGAATTAAGCCAGCGATCCCGCAAAGACATGCTGCTATAATCGGCACGTATTGAATCCCAATATTCGGAATCAAAAACATCATTAAAGCACCAGTCAGTTGTCCACTTCCTTACATCACCGATATTATTGCTGCAACAGCACCCTAACAAGATTTAACTTCCTATTCATTTCCAATCATCAGAGGAACCGCTGTTGCTATTAAATTGTAGGGTCCTCCAAAAAGAAAACCCGAAATCGCCAGTACAACTCCAATTGACCAAAAATCGGGTTCTTTATCCATTAGCTGTATAAAGATAAAAAACAGACTCGCTCCAAGAAGTTGTAAAGCAAAATATCTATTATTTAAAGATTTATTAAGTATAGCAGCACCAATTCCACCTAAGAATAGAAATATTGCCCATAATATAGTCAGAACTAGAGCCTAGTTGGAGAGACCTATGTAATCTTGTTGAAAGTAGTATACTAGCCAATCAGCAGCCAAAGTATTGACAGTTTTTGTCATCGAAAACACCAGCACGATAGGTACAACAGACGGAAGGCACCAGACATTGAAACAATTTGCTTTTTTTTGATTAGAACATTTATTCGATAGGCATGACTTTAATTTCTAAAAATTGCCTTTTCTTATTCCTGGGTTAATTTATTAAGCTTAGTTGTCAGCTTTACAGATTTACTATTATTCTTTATGACCTTATGATTAACATTAGCCTCTTTCTTCCACATATTAAATATGCTGCTATTCTGCTGCTTAGTGTTACTGTGTAATTCGAGAGGTACTTTTGGATTCAGAAAGAAAAAATCTATAACTATCATGAAAAAAGAAAAAGCTGCGATTGAAAATACAACCAGCGACGTTTGAAGTCTGACGGGGAATTTTGCCACTTTAATAATAATCTGACTTAAACCGAGAGCTATCAAGTCTCCTAGTTGAGAGGCCCCATTAAAAACAGATAAGGCTAAACGATTGTCTTTTGTAAAATATTTTGATATTATCTAAATAGTTCGTATTCTACATAGACAACCGAAGGCCATCCAACGCACGATAGCACTCCGATAGAACCGAAAATAAGTAAATACAGCCATTTCTGATTGAACCCACTGAGTAAAACAAACCCGAAAACAGACTAGGCGACTGCAAGCAGGCCCATTCCTCCCAATAAGAACAACTTGACTTTTCCTCTGCCAGCAAGCCATCCAAAAAGATGAAGGGAAATTGCCAAGCATAATAAAACTGTCATGTCCATCTGTCCTTCGAACTATGCTCCGAAATTATACGGCTGCTAGTTCATTTGGGACTTGATTGCGCCCCAAGCAGTTCTTATAGCATGCATTGCTCCGTAGCTGACGAAGGCAAGAATGAATACTTTCCATTTTTATGGGAGCATTTCCCCTGAATCTACTTTTAAAATTCTTAAAAAATTGCTTTACACCGTTTAAAACTTATATTAAGTAAGCCTCAAGTTTTTAACGTATTCTAGGCATCGCAAACTGTTATTTATGACGTTTATTTTTTCAAAATATTTTTGAACAATTCGTTTTCTAAAGTTTACATATTTCAAACAAACTAAAAATCGGATGCTAATGGTTTCATAAAAATTGTCGAATTTTTATCTATAAAAGATCTCTTATAATTTCAGGGATAACAATGAGTGATAAGGACAAACCAATTGACAACTTCAATTAGTACTACTAATTCTTGAACAACGACTACCCCACCTGGGTAATGCATTAATCCGTGAACTACCCATCAGTAACCACTGCCTATCAAGCATCGAGGATCAATGATAAGTCGATTCAAAAAAAAATTGCTTAAGCATAAGATTTTTAATAACTGGGAAATCTTGTTGCCAACATCAAAAATCCCCCCAATTGGCATGCTAAAAGATATAAGATCATGGAAAAACTTGTCAGAGATAAGTTCAAAAGGAATAAATAGATTGCAGGAAGATTGGTAGCTACGAAAGATCGGCAATTACTCAATAAATTTTCATTGAACGGAGATAATTAGTATTACTGGGGAATTGTTCCGAATGGGGCGGGAAACAACAGTCTTGGAAAGATACTAATGGCAATCAGGGAGGAGTTTAATCGAGGAATCGATCACTAACGCTGGATTCAACAAATGAATTTATAGACTGATTTCTCAATGTTTCCTGATGTAAGCGTTATAGTCTAAAAGGAAGGTAAAAAAATCGACAAACTGTTCTTATAAAATAGAAACTATTTTTTCTTTGGGAATGCCAAATAGAATCAGTTCAAGTTATAACATCCCTCAATAAGCAAACATCACGCTTGCATATTCTTTGACACGGATCTCAATATTATGATAGTAGATATGAATTCTTCAAACGGAACTGTACTTAACGGCACTAAACTTAATCCTCTCTAGCCTTTTCTTTTAAACAATCACGACACCATAATTTTTGGAATGTCGACTAGGAAGTATGTCATCGAAATTGATCGAAAAAAGGTGGAGGAGCAAATTGCTAGAAAGTAGAGATAAGTGAAAAAAGAACTACACAATATCTAGCAGCTGAAAGATACTGATGGAATGAGCAAAGAATAGTTGAGAAGAAAAATTGGATTTGACTTGAATAGCTGTGTTATGGTCGAAGGAGTCCCAGCAGCTTCAAGTCATAGAGAAATAAAAGATCTTTTTAGCTAGTATGGGTCTGTTCAAGACGTGAGAATGTGTATAGACCCCAAAACTGGCAAACATGAAGGAATAGGAATCGTCTATTTCCGAAATCATAAAGACGCTCAAAACATGATCATCAAAAGAGTTAAAATCTAGCTAAGGGGGATCACGCTCTAAATTAAAATTGTCGATTCTCATTAAGCCGAAAATCTCCTCAAAAAGTATTAGCTGTAAAATAAATCGAGAGATCGGGATCACGGTAGAAACAAGGAAAAATACGGTCACAGAAATAAACATTACGAGTAGGAATATTCCCGATCGAGAGACAAAAAGTAGAAAAGTAAATACTGAGTCTGATGTCAAATGCATCATCAAAATCCTGTTACTCTTTTGTTCAATTTTTAAATTTAATATATTATATTAGAAGCCATAAGTATAAAACCATGCCCCTCTAAGTTAAAACGCTCAAAGAAGGAGACGGGAAAAATACCCCACAGAAAGGAAATAAAGTTACAGTTCATTATACTGGAACTCTCGAATCCGGGAAAAAGTTCGATTCCTCCAGAGACAGAAATGAACCATTCACATTCACTCTTGGCGCTGGAGAAGTTATAAAGGGGTGGGACGAAGGAGTTGCACAAATGAGTTTGGGACAAAGAGTCATGCTCATTTGTCCACCTGAATATGCCTATGGGGCTGGAGGCATCGGAGGAATCATACCCGGGAATGCCACACTACACTTTGATGTGGAGCTTCTGAGCTTCAAATGAAACTTAATGATACCCGACGAATTCATGTTTTAAAAATCGACGATAGACAAAATCATAAGCATCATTACTACTTAATTTTTTTTACGGTAGTCTTTCCGATTTATTACCCATAAGACTCGTACTCTTTTAATGTTCTTTTCAAAGCCCTTTCCTCTCTTCGCTGAGTAATTTACTGATCTTTGAGTCTCTTTTCTGCCGATTTAAGGAGATAAATACTCGTGATATAATTCCTGACAATATTTTTCGCCACCTTTTTAATTCGAGAATACTAATGTGGAAAATACTCAAAAGCACCCTTCATTCCGGTGAGCAGTATTTGGACAAACTATTCGTATATCTATTTTCCCTCCTTAGTCCCTTCTTTGTATTCAACATATTTTATGTAAAACTCCAGATAATTGGTAAATAAGTACTCATTAAAAGGATATGATTAGAAGTACTATTTCAGCAGCCGCTTAGAAAACCGTATGTCTCTTATGTGTTTTATTTGAAACTCTGCAAACTAAACGATTACAAAGGATAAGACTTACAGATTTGATGTGAACACAGTCAACATAGTCTCGTAAATCTTTTTAGCGTTAGCGGGCTACTTAACTCGGAGCTACAACTGAACGTGTCTGAGATATGTTTAAAGTTGATCTGAATACTCAAAAAAAATACATTATTCCTTTTAGAGTTGTAGGTACAACTAGCGAGCGTGTTTGGGATCCTATTTTTCTTAGAGCTATATCCAATAGTAGGTAATATCACGCGACAGACTAAAGAAAAATGTTGAATGGGATCTAAGCAGATATAGTGCTCTCTGTTGATGCTAATGCTCTTTGTCACTCTCTAAAAGCAATAGATACTATTCCCAAAGACCTTAATTGTCACACTGAATTAGGATGAAATTACTTGAGTTATAAGAGCTCGCTCATAAAGGGCTGGGAGAAACTAATGGTTTCCTGAATTTTTGATAAACTGAATGTAACTTCTCCAGTTCTCCACCGACTCTTCATACGGTCTGTACTCATCTTTATTTATCTAAATTTTTGTATTGTTTACTTTTGATTAGTACTCAGAACGAATCGCAACGTGCTGCTTCGTCGGTTCAAATATTTTCCTGCCACTAGCTTTTAGTTCCCCTTTCCCTTACTACTCACTTTTGACATTGTTTATGGCCTAAAGAGCGAGGATATTTTTGAGACTTTAAGTGCTTAAGGAATCTAAGAATTAGCAGAAGAGGCTGAAAAGCCGATCAATGTCTTAGAGAGGACTAACTAATGCCTGTTTAAGCATACTATATTTTTTGGCGGCATCTTGCTACATTTAAATATACTCAATGAAGATAAAGGAGGCTTTGTAATGGTTCCCCACAACTCTGGTTGCTTTGAGAAACTAATTTTTCAAATAGTTTGGATCATTTTTACTGATATTTTTCTTTAACCAAGCCAAATATCTTTCCCATAAAGTGATACACCGGGGGTTCTTGCTTAAACCTAATTGGTACCTAAGTCAAGCAAAAATATACGTTTTAAGCGCGGCTGGTTTTCCCTTGCTCGCTAGATTCAGTTAGGATAGCTAATTCCAGTGTGTCCAATTGAAAGGATAATTTTCAACAAATTTTTCGAGTGCTGCCAGATAGTACTGGGATTACTGTTTTTTTAGATTCTTCAGATATGTTTGCCATTTGAAATATTTTTCCTGGAAACTGAACTCCGACAGAGTTTTCATGAAGTTCTCAAGGGTTTGTTACGTAATAATCTCTTACATGAATTTATATTAAATAATTGTTAAACTGCGTTATAACTTAAGACAGTGTTTACTCTATTTATCAATCCGCATACATGTCATAGATGTCGTCAGCCTTGTTTCGAATCGTTTCGAGATTCATTCTGGCGGAGTATGATTTTATATCTTCCTTTTCGGTGATTTTTCCGTCCAACTCGGCTATGATGTACAAGCAGTGAATCATTTATCCAATGTGGGTTAAGATTTCTTAGTCCACTTTGGGTTTGAAAATTTTTTCTTCAAGCTCATCAAATTATGAGATGACATAGTCTACCGCAATTTTCGACTACTCGAAAGAATTCCTTGTCAAATTAGCGTGGAATGAAATCCTCGTTGGAAGGTCTTTCTTTAACATCTTTTTATACATCTTTTGAATTGAACTATCAATATTTTCATTGTCCTCTTTTATTTTTTTCAAAAGCTGCTATCTTTATCCCGTCTTGAGCCATTCTTCCCATTCTTATCTATTTATAAAGCCGTGCCTGGTTAATTTTGGTTCGCCATTTTAGATCCATCTCTGAATCCTCTTTCTTTCGTAGAAAAAGCGTTTATAAATGAAATAAATTCCTACGTACCATTAGACAGGTTCCAGCTTTTTTGCTAAACGCGAGCTCTTTGCTACATATTAACCTATGCGATTAATAAGGGCAATATATTCTTCAATATGTTTCCGAGCCGGTTTTTTTGGGCCATAGGAGGATGCAATGGAGGATTGAACCGTGCTAATTCTTTTTCCATTATCGTTGTCATTTCCTTACGTTTTCTTTTTCAACTGAACTTTTAACTAGCTCTAGTAGGCATGCATTTATTCTTTGGGAGGATGAGGAGGTTTTTTAGCTGTGATCGGTGATATTTGTTTTAATTTGTCCTGCTATGCACTTTTAATGG
>JAOWAT010173324.1:0-22009 GCA_028571025.1 Longipedia americana
CTAAAATGAAAGTGAGTAAATTTTGGTGACATTTTATAGAAGTGAAAATTTCAATTTTTGCTCGCTTATATTCCGTGTAATTTATTATGAACGACACTGTACTCTTGAAAAAGTCTTTGGAATTTACACAAGTATTGTGAGACAAACTTAATTTTCAATTTTTATTCTTTTAAAAGGGATTTGAAAATTATTGTCAAATATTGCCAAATGACATCCAGGCGTCGTAAGTCAATATTTTAGTTTTATTAGAGCATATGCTGCATTTTTGTAATTCAGAATTGTTCTAAATTACCAATTAAAGCAATCATTTTTCGTACCAAAAGATATCACCGGAGTAATTTTCGGAAATGTACAATCTCCAAAATCTGTCAGAGTGCAATCAATGGCTATCCATTGACTACTCTGGTGAGCCTTTGGAGATTATGCAAATTATATTTGTTAACTTCGAAACATGCATCTCCAACATAAATTAGCAATTTTGATCTCTAAACATTTTCAAATTTTGTCTTGCATAAATATCAGCGTAAAAGGCATTAAAAATATACAACTGGGTTTATTACTCTACGTGAACAATTTTATTATTAATTTAATTATTTTTACAAAGCAGATCTAACAGGAAGATCGAATTTTATTATGGCCACTTTGACAGATCATTTATGGCCAACATGGCCATTTCAGTTGACAAGCCCAAACTTTTTTGGTGTGTTGAAAATTGAAATAGGAGAAATATAAAGGGTAAAAAACTGGCAAAATTTCTGATAAAATAATGCAAACTCCAAATTTTCTATTTCGAGTTATAGTCTACATTTCTCTATTCAAATTTTCGAAGTATGAATTTCTCCAGTTAGCAGAGACTTCTTGGAAGATTTAAAATTTCAACATTGCAGCCATTTTTGATGTCTTAATTCTAAATATTATTCCATTCTGATCTTATGTAATAGAAGGTATGCAAATTATCTGCAATAGTCCATGTAGCCTAAATTGAATCAACTTAGTCATATTCAATGGAAATTGGCATTATCGACGTTTTTATACAGAAATAATTGTTCCTTTTATTTTGAAGTTCTCTAGATTTGGATATATTTACCAATTTAGACTAGTAGGACTATTCATCAAAATATCCACAAATTAAAATTTTGCCAGAATAGGAGGTACAATTGGTCTGCAGAGATTAAACTTTGGTAACTGTTACTTATTAGAAATGAGGTAACGAATTTTGGGCTTTTGATATCAAGAGAAAAAAATAAGTTTGCATACCCTCTAAAATAGTTCAATTTTTCATTTATATATTTTCATTTTATGTACAAACTATTATTATCAAATGTGTCGAATACAAAGAGTTTTAGGAGTACAGTTGTTCAGAATAAGATTTTTTGTTAATTCTAATTTTTTATTTTGAAGGGAAAATGAAGTAATTGTCATGGATACAATGGAGGTATACTTTATAATTAGTGACTTTTCAACTTTAGCTGCAACTTAAATTTTCTACTCTGTCTACTAGAAATTGCCTCAACAGAATAGTCATACATTGAGCCAATTTCTAGAGGACGAGGTGGATAGTTTGTTTATATCTTTCACTTTTTGCCTTGAATAACAATTTGAAATAAGCAAAAATAATTCCTCTGGTTAGATTAGACAATTAAGTGATTATGCCGATAAATGTGGTGTTAAAATATGTTGATTTGCGTAATCTAATGGGATTAAGATCATAAGAATATCCATCAAACTATACTCCTACAAACTTTAATTCGTGCACACTAATTGTAAATACTGATAATTCTGCTTCTTGGAAGCAACAACAACACTTTTAGTATTCATCGAAGGGAATGACTTTTCTATTCAATTCCCTGCAATTTTCCAGCGATTTGTGAAGATCGTAGTCAATATTCATGTCCATTATGCTGTAATTATGACCACTTCCGAATAAGTAATCTCCATTTTGATCAACACTACCATCGCCCGAGAAGTACTGCATTTCGGACAACTTACTGAGAAGGATATCCTCATCTCCTTCAGCAATATCTATTTCAAATCCGTTTTGAGATTTTAGTTCATCGGAGTCTATCGTCGTTCGCTTAATGATTCTCCTCTTAGGAGCGTTTTCCCACTTTTTGAAGAAGGCTCTCGTTTCTTCATTGACGAGCTCGTCAAAGTCGTGCATAGAACCAATGTGTCGCCTGATCAAATGAGACGGCGCGTTCACTTTGTACTTGAACAGATCGCACTTGGGGCACTCTTTGAGCCCCGGCCCGTATTTGGCAATGAGTTTTTCGTTCAGGTGACACGACGCAATGTGCTGTTTCAGATTGGATATGTGTCCAAAGGAGACATCACAGTAAGTGCAACCGAATTCGGTCGGTTGCTGTTCTTGAGTTATTATAGCAGTGGAAGACAACCCGTTATTCACTCTGGAAATGGGATTTATTTGTTGGACATTAGTGTCGACTCTTTCGTTTTCTTTCATGCCCTGTGTAGAGCTGTCTTGATTCGGAGCACCGACGGATCTCTTCACTTTTCTCCTATCAACAACAGCAGCGAACACTCTTCTTGTTTCTTCATTTACCAATTCATCAAAGTCATGAGTTGAGCCCAAATGTCTTCTGATTGAATGAGCTTGGGGATTGTTTTTGTTTTTGAAAATATCACACTTTGGACATTCTTTAATATCATTTCCATACTTTTCCAGCAATTTGTCTCGCAAATGAAAAGCGGCAATATGCTGTTTTAGCTTGGATCTGTTTGAGAATGCTAATTTACAATAAGTGCAACCAATAATATCCAAACCAGAATTACTGGTTTCATGTGCATTTGAACTTGAACCATTCATGAGTATTGATTCATCCACCATATCAGCATCTCCATTCATGTCATTGTAAAAGGAAGTATCTGCAGTATTTGTGTCATCGGTTTCAAGAGATTTTTGAATTGTCTCTAGTTCATTTAACTCCAATTGAACAAATCCTTGAGAATTGTCATCAAATTGCATTTCAGCGTCCATCATAGGGTTCATCAGATTGCTGTCTTCCTCTGTGTGAAGATACTTGTCTATGGATTCATCAGCAAATTCTGATCTCGCATTTTCAGACATTTCATCAAAAGTCCTCTTCTTTGCTCCCTTCTTAGGAGAAGCTGCATTTTTCCTTGGCACTTTCATGGAAAATAGAATTCTCGTTTCTTCATCAATCATTTCCTCAAAGTCATGGCAAAAACCCATGTGAACCTGAACTGTCTTTACATCGTTGCTTCCTTTATAATCTGCGCATTTGGGACATGTGGTTATGTTTCCATATTTACTTTGCAGTTGTGACAAAAGATGCACATTTATAATGTGCGCCTTCAAATTCTTCTTATTTAAAAACATCGATTTGCAATAGTTACAAGCAAACTGTCTTTCATCATCTCTTTTAGCTCCACCCCTTCCTGTTCTCCTTTTGAACTGCTTAGCCTTGTCTTTCTTAATGGTGTCTGCAAATATCAGTCTTGTCTCCTCATTTATCAGATACTCAAAATCATGGTTCCATCCTATGTGAATTTGTATACTATCCGAGTCGATTTTTCCAGCATAATTATCACACTTTGGACAGTTTTTCAGATTATCTCCATACATGACACTCAGTTCAGTTTTTAGGTGAATTCGAACAATGTGATACTTCAGGTTACTTTTGTAGGTAAATCCCGATTGGCAATATGGGCAGCAAAATGTGGCTTCTTTGCCGACATTGAAGAGATTCTTGGTTCTCTGATCAATCATGTCATTGAATTCGTGACAAAAAGCAATATGCTTGATGATACTTTCCCTATTTCCTCCAGTGTAATCACATTTTGGACACATTGTTAGATTACTGTCATACTTTTCCTTAATTTCTTTATAAAGATGCAGGTATATAATATGTCTCTTGAGGTCATTGAGAGATCCGTAAGGTTTGTCACAGTAAGTACAATGGAACTTGCCATCTGCATCCTTTAGAGGGGACTCATTGATGCTATCATCCATTCCATCCTCTTTTGAATCTCCATTTGTTACACCATTCTTTATTTTTTCTGATTCTTTTGAAGGATCAGATTCAGGAACATTATTGGCAGTAGTATGATCTTGACCATTTGTAACAACATCATTTTCTTTATTTTCTTTATTTCCTTGATTCTTGGTTTCCTCTTGGTTAGGTATTTCTGGAGCTGGTCTAATAAGGGGTGTTTCAAAAGTCTTGAAATACTCACTTGCTTCTGGGGATATCAGTTTTTTGAAATCATGGGCTAACCCAATGTGACATAATATTGAGAAAGAATCAGATTTTCCAATGTAATCTGCACATATTGGGCACTTTTTTAGATCTTCACCGTATTTCTTTTTCAGATCTTCAATCAAATGAGTTTTCACAACATATTGCTTTAATTGGAACAGTTTCAAGAATCTTTTTCCTGAATAAGGACACACAAATTCACCTTTATCACTTAAGCCAGGTGGAGGTGGTTCTGGTTTTGGTGCTTCGGGTTTTGGTGGTTTGAGATCCACAGGAGCTGGAGATTTTGGACCTTCTGTTTTTGTTGTTATTTTAAGAGTAATCTTTTCCACCTTTGGAGATTCTAGAGATTCTGATTCTTCTTTTCCCTCAGATTTGGCTGATAGGTTTCTTAGTCTTTGTGACTTCGCACTGTCTGCCCTAGACTTTAACCTCTCACTCCTGGGTGGAGGCTTAGGTGTTTCAACCAATGGTTTTGGCTCTGGTTTCTTTCTTTGTGGTCTGGCAGGCATGACTCTTTGTGGAGTTGGTTTAGGTTTGGGTGTAGGTTTTGGTTTAGGTTTTGGTTTAGGTTTTGGAGTTTGTTTGGGTTTAGGAGTTTGTTTGGGTTTAGGAGTTTGTTTGGATTTAGGTTTGGGTTTAGGTTTAGGTGTTGGTTTAGGTTTAGGAGTTTCAATGACTTCCAAATCACTTTCCTCTTCCGAAAGTTCATCAAGTTCTTCATCTGAACTTTCTTCCAACTCATTTGGATCAAGTCTCTCAAGCACAACTTTGCACTGCTTGACATCCTTTTTCACTTTTGCGGGAGCACCAACAATTTGTGACATCGCAGTACCACCAATTTGAGACATTTCTATACCACCATCCATTTCATCATCATAATCCTCCTCATCTTCATCATCCTCATCGTCTTCATCATCTTCATCATCATCATCATCATCTTCATCATCATCACTATCATCATCATCGAGAACATCCTCATTAGTCTCATCTTCCCGTTCAAATATTTCCCCTTCAACACTTTCAGCTTCTTGTGCTGATTCCTCTATACTTTCACTCTCATGTTCATTTCCATTTTCTTCATTATCAATACTATTTTCATATTCTTCTCCTTCATTTTCATTCCCATTTTCCACTTCATCATATTCTTCCATCTCCTCCATGTCGGAATCCTCTTCTTCATCGCTATCGAATGTCTCCGAATCAGATCCCACTTCATTGTCTGATCCCATGAGAAAGTCAGAGATGAATGACCCCTGAGTTGGGGGTTGCTGATCTGGCACCATGATGCCAGATAAAAAGCACTAGAGTCCTAGACACAGAACTAGATAAAATCCTAGATCCTAGATTCTTTTTGACATGTGAACTTAGAATATCGCTTTAGAGATTGATCAATATCTGAAACAGAAAAATGATTGGAATCAATGGAATTCAAATTGACAAAAACTGAGTTTTCTTACTAGTAGTAGTTATAAGTTTAAATAGGGTTCATATTTCAAATTTTTTCAATTTTCTGAGATTATCTTAACAAGAACATTCAATTTCAAATAACCTACAACAAGTCATAATTGAAATGAGCTACATTCAAAACTAATTACACACATTTGATGATCAAAGCTTTTATCTCATTATGCTGGAATTTCTAATAATGTTTCTAGGCATTCTGGAACAAATATCAATCAATTACAGCAATATTATCTTGGCTTAAAATCCTTCAAGTAATTTACAGGCAGATTGGCTAGAATTAGTGTTACTTGCTTTTATACTTTTGATACAGAACATAGGAAGTGGTAAATTATAGAATCTGACGTTCTTTCTTAAAAGTTTCGATATTTTCTTCTGAATTTGAAGTTAAGACTTATGGGCCCCATCATAAATTTCTCTCTAGTCTGCCTTTCATTACCGTTAAGTAACTTTTTCATTTAAAAGTTTAATCAGTTTAATTGTTTTCATACTCACATTATTTCCTATCAATAGCTAAGCAAGTATAAAATTTAAAATCATGAAAAGAACACCTTGATAAATCCTACCTACCCACAGTAGGGGCATTGATGTCATAATTGTCTCAGAATATGCGACAGAAAAAACATCAATGCCCCACTGTGCTACCTAAACCTGCATACAAATTAAATATTATAGCTAATAAAATCTGACAAAAATAATAACATTGACTACAAGGTCAGAAATTTAAAAGAGAGAGACACACATTTAATACAATGAAGGTTCTAGTTGACCTATCAAATGGAACATTATAGAGGTTCGTGAATCTTCTTTATTTGAATGCCTGTACTATGAAAGCCATTCAGATAAAGGTGACTCAGTTAACTTCAATAATATTCTATTGGATAAATTTTGACATTCACTAGTTGGTAATAAGAAATTCTGGATTGCACAAATTGGCTTTACTCCGCCCCATTGAAATTTGTCTGACAAAGAAGAAATATATTCCTTGTTTTTCCAATTTCAATGGGACACTGAGATGGATGCCACTTTAGGGTTTATAAAAGAACGATTTCATCGTCGATAAAAATTAAGATCACTAACAAAAAATCTGATCATTTTTGTCCTTAAAATTTGAGAGTAAAATTTTTATTGAACCTTTTCCTCTATAGCTTTTGATCTTTAAGAATTATGGTCTACTATTAGCAGTAATTATTTGTGTGGATGTACCAATTTGACTAATGTTATTGATTTTTCAAAAAACAAAGATCTGAATAAACTTGAAAGAATCCTCTCAGATGCTCTCTTCAAAATGCAAAATTCTAGGGAGTATCCAAGAGGATTTTTCAAAATTAATTTAAACTATTCAGATGCCATCATTGTCGGACAATTCCTAGAAATTAGTCAATTTGGTACATCCACACAAATAATTATTTAAATCGATTTTAAAAAGGCTCAACAAATAATACTCGTACTTAGTATAAATAGGGTGTATCACAAAATTTCAGATTTAGTTGGTCCCCAATTTTTCTTCAATATTAAATTATTTTAAGTTCCAAACTACAAAAATTTGAGCCAAAAATCAATTTTTGAGCTTGCTACCACAATGCTAAGTTATTAAGTATAATGCTTCCTCAATGTCAATTTATTTAGTAAAATTATTTAGCAAGCTCAAAGATTGATTTTTGTCTCAAATTTTTGTAGTTTTGGATTCAAAATAGTTTAATATTGAAGAAAAATTGGGGATCAAATCAATCTGAAATTTTTTGATACACCCTAGTGTTAAATCTAGTATTTGTTGAGCCAAGTTCTAATCGAGTATAAACAGAAATATTCAGATTTCAAATTCATAAAAATTTTCCTATTTTTAAGCACAATAAAAAAGGGTTGATAAAAACATTGCGGGATGAATATTAAGAAGGGGGTAGCATTGTTAAGTCCATAAAATTACTCTCTGCTTTGTTTATCAACCCTACTTTACTGGACAATAACAAAACCCTCAAAATGGCACCTGATATCACAGGGTATTCCAAAATAAATGACATTCATGTTCAAATATCATCTAAGGTGTACCAACATTTTTCCAAAATACAGAAAAGAAAAACTTCATTTTAAAATTTCAACACATGTCAATGGTCTAAAAGTTTCTTCTAACTTGAGCAATGAAAATCTAGTAAATCTAGTAGTCTTTCTTGAGAAATTTTATAATGAGAGACAAATATTCTTGCAGTAATTTTTTATATCCTATATACCTCAAGGATATCAAAGGCTAGGAAATCGAAAAAAAAGTTATTTTCGTACAAAAAAGGTTAGAACCCTACAATTTTACAGGAATGCTCCTGAGGGAGCAGTTTCATTGCCTTCAATTTATTTTCTGGGAAAGTTTAGTTTGTAAACAGTATTTTTCTGCATTTTACATGTTATAGCTTTGCGGAATTTTCTTATTCATCGTAAAAAAACATCAGATATATAAATATTTCACCAGACTCAGAATCTTCCTTGCTTTAACATTCTTGAGTAGGTTAATGAGAATTTTGAAAAGGTATTGTGCTGAGTTTCAATTTCATTTCATACTTTTTTAGCCTTTTTTTGATCAACAAAATGACCTGTTTTAAAAAGTTATCATTCTCAAGAATATTCTACCATTTTAATGACATTTAAAGCTTCCAGGACTGTATTTCAATGAAAAATACATTGAAGAACCAGAAATTTAGGAACTGAATTAACAAAAAAATTGCTTCAATAAAATATGTTGGATTGCATTTTGGAACACCCTGATAAAACTAGTCAATTAAAAATTAAAACTGATCAAACGGAATCACTTTTCTATTCAATTCATTATTTTCTTCTTGTGCCGCCTTAGCGACATCATGAGCAGTGGGCGGTGGTGCCGCTTGTACCACAATGACTTCCTGTTTGACTCCACCCGCCGCCGCCGGATTAAAACTGCCATCCGGAGCGGCGTTCACGTAATTAAAGGTTACACCGCCCGGCCCGGCTACACTCGTCATCGCGTTAAAGTCACTCAGAATTATATTCTGTATATTTTCCGCGTTGGGACCCGCAGCGGCAAATAATTGTTCACAGCCAACTAGAGATGTAGTATTGCACAAATTTACGCTCGTAACCGCGGCGGGAGGATGGCCTGTTTCGTCGGTACACAGTTTACGCGTGGCTTCGGGGACCATCGTGTCAAAGTCATGCTCAAAGCCGATATGCTTGAGAATACTTCCCACGTCTTTCGGGCCGGTGTATGTGGTACACTTAGGGCAATTGCTCAAATTGGCCCCGTAACGCTGTATCAGTCCTTTCAGTAAATGCTCACCGGCGATGTGTTCTTTGAGTTCCGATCTCAAGGCAAATCCGGTTTTGTTGCAGTAGGTGCATATCAGCGGTAGTCCGGGGCTTGAGAGCAATACCGTTTGGGGAAGACTCACCACGGGAGTTGGAGTTGGAGCAACAGGAGAAGTGATCGCTTGAATGGCGTTATTTTCCGATACTGCAATCGTATTCGGTGTGTTTGGTGGGATGGTTGAATTTGCCATTTGTGCCCTCAATTTTCCGGAATCGTAATCATGAAATAATTGCCTAGTTTCTTCGTTGACAAGATTATCAAAATCATGACATATGCCGATATGTCGCCTGACAAACTGTCCCTTTTGTTGCCCATTGTATTTGTCGCATTTGGGGCATGCAGTGATGTCTTTGCCATATAGTGTTTGCAACTCCTTATTGACATGTGACACCACAATATGCTCCCGTAATTTACCCCGACCACCATACTGTTTCCCGCAATACGGACAAGCAAGTAGAATCCCGCCTGAACCTGCAGATTGTCGTTTTGTGGGACTACTTTCGGTGTCAGAACTCACTTGTATTTGTTGTTGTTGTTGTTGTTGTTGCTGCTGCTGCTGCTGCTGCTGCTGCTGCTGTTGCAACTGCTGTTGCTGTATTTGTTGTTGCTGCAGTTGGAGCGCTCTGGTTTCTTCAAAGAGGTGATTTTCTGCAGTGCTCATGATCTGTGACAAATCAACGGTGCTCATAATCGTGTTATTGGTTTCTTCTTTAGGTACGGCGTTGACGGTAATCGGGCTACCGCCCATGGAAATCATGTTATTGGTGATAGTAATTTGATTACTACTCATTGGGATTTGACTTCCGCTGATAACTATTTGGGGGATTTCAAAAGTGCCTAGTTCAGACGGGAGGCTTGTGGTAATGACAGGTGGTTGAGGTTTCTGTGGTAGTGATGGTAGTGGTTGTTGTTGTTGCACAACTTGGTTTTGTATTTGCTGTTGCACTTGTGGTTGTTGTGGCGGCTGTATGTCTGTTGAAGCTCTTTTGGGTGTGAGTCTCTTGTCCTTGGTCATAAACAGTAGCCTCGTGGGTTCATCTACCATCTCATCGAAGTCGTGCATTGCCCCTATATGCCTCCGCACAGAGTGCGACTGAGAATTTTCTTTGTCTTTGAAAATGTCACATTTAGGGCATTCTTTAATACCTGTACCATATCTTTGAAGCAGTTTTTCTCTCAAATGGAAACTTACAATGTGTTGCCTCAGTTGAGATTTCTTGACAAAGCCCATTGTACAATAAGTGCATCCAATCTTCCTGCTATCTGGGTCTTGTGGATTAGGAGCATTATTTGTAATTGTATTTGTATTATTTGTATTTACTATTGTATTTGTATTATTTGTATTTGCTATTGTATTTGTAACAACTTCTTCATTGGAAAATGCACTGCTATTTAAGGGAGGATCACTCTCTGATATTTGAATTGTTTGCACTGCCTCAGGTATGCTAATTGGCTTTTGTTCCAGTAGCTTCGAATCTATATAATTGTTGAAACTCATGAATTGACTGTTGGTGACACCAGGCTGGGGAATGACTTGTACATTTAGATTGGGTTCAAAAGAGTTGGTCTGTATTATGTTACTGTTTGGTTGCACTATTTGATTGCTAGAAACAGTTGTAGTTTGCATAATTTGACTACTTGATACTGTCGTTGGTTGTATGATCTGCCCACCAGAAATACTCGTGGGTTGTATAATTTGCCCACCAGAAACACTTGATGGTTGTATAATCTGCCCACCAGACACTGTTGAGGGTTGTATAATTTGACCACCAGCAATATTTGATGGTTGTATAACTTGTACATTCAAATTAGGTTGAAATGAATTTGGTTGTATAATTTGAACATTTGGCTGAATGGTGACCAACTGGTTGTTTACATTTGTCTGTTCAAATGTACTTGGTTGTATGACTTGTTGCAGCGTCATGGAATTTGGTTCAATGGTAAACGGTTGTGTGACAGGTTGAATATTGGCAGGTGGGCCAGTGGTGGGTGTCAATGGTGTGGGAGCGGGAGTGGGTGGAGAAGAATTTGACTCTGGTAGCTGCTGTCCAACTCCTCCTCCTCCCGCTTGACTGCTCCCATTTTGCGCCTCAATGCCAGCCATTATTTCGTTGTAATCATGAACAAAACCAATGTGCATCTGAATGCTCTTTGCGTCAATTTTCCCCTTGTATTCATCACATTTCGGACATTTGGTAAGCCCATTGCCATATTTTTCTTCCAACTGCTTCTGCAAATGAACCTGAACCGTATGCACTTTCAAACTCTTCTTGTACATAAAATTGGACTTGCAAAAGAGACACGTAAATTGGTTGCTTCTGTTCTTTTTGACTTCAACTTTCAGGATTTGTCTGGTTTCTTCGTTGATCAAATCATCAAAATCATGATTAACACCAATATGAATTTGAATGCAGTGCGGATCAATTTTGCCAGTATACATATTGCATTTGGGGCAATCGGTAATATCATCGCCATACTTCCTCTGCAACTCTGTACGGAAATGCACACGGATAATATGTAACTTCAAGTTGCTTTTATACATAAAACCAGATTTGCAATAGGGACAATCGAACATGCTGTTTTCATCTCCTTCTTTGAACAAACTCCTTGTTTCTTCATTCACCATTTCGATAAAGTCATGACAAAATGCAAGATGCTTTCTAATGCTGATGATCGAGCTACCTTTGTAGTCGCATTTCGGGCAGACGCTTAAATTGTTTCCATACTTTTCTTTTATGGTTTTATACAAATGCGAATAGATTATATGACTCTTGAGTTCACTCATATTTGCCACAAACTTATCGCAATAGGTACATTTGATGGTATTCGAATCCAGTACTGATGTATTTCTCTTGCCTCTACCACTGCTAGGAGCATCCGCAATATCTTCAGACAATGTTGACATAATTGAATCGTGCAATTCTTCTTTAATCTCAAAGTCTTCAAACTGATCCAATTGAAGATCAGAATCATCAGATTCTCCAATGAACTTTGGAGGATCCACAGCAATGATCTCTTTCTTCAATTCCAACGGTTTGATGTTTTCAGTCTGTGGTCGTTTCAAGTCATGTTGTCTAAAGTAATCCTTCTCAAGAAATCCTGGTACCGGTTCAACTTTTTGCACTAGGCTACCTCCTGGTATTGGTTCCAGCTTTGGCCCCAAGCCCCCTCCTGGTATTGGCTCCAGTTTTGGCACCAAGCCGCCTCCTGGTAAGGGTTCTACTCTTTGCACCACAACCGCACCCCCTTTCAGTTTCTGGGATTCCATAAAAGAATTACCAGCATCCATGTATCGAATAGTAATAGGTGCACTTCCTCCAGTAATTGGTGTACTTGTAACTGGTGTACTTCCTCCAGTAATTGGTGTACTTTCTCCTGTGATTTGCCCGTTTCCACCAGGTATTGGGCCACTCCCCCCATCAGTTCTCATTCGCTTATTAATATTAATATCAAATGCATTTGGCCCTCCTTGCAATTTGGCCTGAACTTCAGATGGAATGACTCGCTTTAATTTGACTTTAACTGGTCCAGATGCAGCTGCACTTACAGGTGGAGACTCAGCAGCAGCTGCAGCAGTTTTGCTCTGTTGGTGATTTTGGAATGCTTCGATTTCTGCTCTTGTATCTGGATCTAAATACACCATAATTTCACCGTGATATATTCCAACATGGTGAATGTAAATGCTATATGAATGACTGTAATTCTTTTGGCAATAGGTGCAAACGCCTTGGTTTTCATTAAATGTCCTTTGGAACAGGTCCTGAAAATGAGTATTGGCGATGTGAGTTTGAAATGAGGCCAAATTTTCGTAGAAGATATGCGGACAAAATTTGCATTGCAAATATTTGACCCCCACTAATTCTTTCGCTCTTTTATAGGCCTTGAGATCAGTTTTCACTTCCTCATTGATAAAATCAAACACTTTATCATGCTGCACGCCCATATGCTTGATCATGTTAGGAGTGTTCTTAATGTGCACGAGGCACACTTTGCACTTTTCCTCATTGCCGCACAAAACTTTTAACTGTTCCATGAAATGGTATTCGGTCAAATGAGTCTTAAAGATAAACACACTCTGACATGATTCCCCACAGTAATGACACCTTATTCTAATATCAGCAGTTGGTAAATTAAGAGATCTCCCCATATTGTTGGAATGTACCAATTCATTTTCACTACTGCTTTCGTGATCTGTATGCTCTTCAAAGCTATTATCACTCTCAATGCTCGAAAAACTGTCATTTGCACTTTTGCTGTAAGGAATCATGTGTCGACTGTTGTGGTAACCGATAGCATTTCTATGGGGAGAAGTTGTTAATTTCAAGGGGCTTAAACTGGTAAAGTGACCTAAGCTGCTTAATTTTATGTTGCTTCTATTAGAAAGTCTTTCAGAAACATTCATATCTTTCATCCCGAGTATTCGAGATGCTTCAATAAAATCAGAGACTTCGATACTTCCTCTAAGATTGATGACTCCATAAACACAAAATGACAAAAGTTTTTCTAACGTAGTTTTCTTGATATTGTCCACAGTGATTGTTAAATCTAAGAGCAAGACATTTCAGAATCAACATTTATTTCTAGTACTGCTGTCTCTTAAAAAAAATTTTTACTCTAAAAATCCTTGCTCGAAGCTTATTTTATAGATTTTGATGCGCAGATTCCAAATCTGCAATTATTTTTTAGGATATAACCCTTGGAAGGTGGAGGCAACCGAGCTTTGAAATTTACTTCAGTACAGGCTTTTTTTCACTTAATAAGGTCCATAAAGGCTCCATTTTATGAAGTAAACTTTAAGTGCTGGTTGCCTCCACCGTTCAAGTGTTATACCCTAAAAAATGATTGCAGATTTGGAATTTGTACATCAAAATCTATAAAATATGCTTCGAATAAGGATTTTTAGAGCAAAAAAATTATGAAACAGCCTACTAGAATGATACACAGTTATCTGGAACGATCGTTCACGGACCCAAAGTTCACCTGCTCCAATTCCAACTGATTGAAATCAAGATGTCATCGGAAGCTTCTTTCAGTTGGAAATGGAGCTGGTGAATTTTGGGTTCCTGAACTATCGTTCCAGAGAATTGTGATAACTTTTGAAGAGCTTTTTGAGGAGGCTTTCAAAAATATTGCTTATGATGTAGCAATTGTCTCAATAGCCGACCTCACCCTAATTTTTGGCGGTTCATTATTTATGCATTGCAATTTTGTGCTTTATGTGTTTTTAGCATCAGAATGTGTGATGTCGATTTTCCTTTCTTTTTTCTTGAAAAGATGTGAACAATGTAATGGTGCTATGGCGTTCACCCAAAATGATGATTTATTCTCTGTTTTGTGCATCATGATTTTAGAGTTTCTTCCGAAAAATTATTACCTCGTAGTTCACAGTTTCCTTGTTCGGCTTTATGTACATGCGAGATATACAACCACCACCTCACATAATGTCTTAAAACATGTTGACATTAAAAACAGACTTTTTCCAAGAATGTTTACATGCTTTTCATGAGGTTCTTTGAATTATTTGGTCATACTGTTTTAGAAATGCATTCATAATTCATAAGTATTTCATGGCCAAAACTTTTTGGCAAAATTGGTAACTGGATCACTCACATATTTCTGAGCAACCAAATTTCCCCATTCAATATTAAAATATCATGAAAGATTCATGTTATTAGAGTTTTTAAACTATAGTGATTCTCAAGTTTCTGAAACAGTTCCCTCTATTCTAAATTAGGTATAATATTATAGTGGTGTCACGTTTTAACGACACTCGATTTATCTCACGATATAACGACATACAGGATGCCTCCATTTACTAAATGAGCTGTCACTATTCAACATCATCTCACGAATTAACTATATTTCCCTTGCCTCCCAAATGTGTCGTTAAATCGTGACACCCCTTTACTGGTGCTTGTTCAAAAGTAGATAAACTTGATATTGAAATTAGTACAGTGGTGTCATGATTTAATGACTCACGATTTAACGACATAAGCTCCCACTATTTTACGTCATCTCACGAATTAACAGCTTTTTCCTTGCCTCCTAAATGCGTCGTTAATTTGTGACACCACTGTACCTTGATCATCTTCCGTACTAAATGTTTGAATCAAGGATCTGCTTAACATTGCCCTAAATTCCTGAAATCCCATTAGAAAAATCTTGCTACTGTATGTTTTTCGGAGGCAAAGTCTTCTCTGCTCGTAATTTTGGTTTCTTTTTTATATTTTCAGGAGGCATGCTCTCTCATTCGTTAATACCGTCATTAGAATTCACCTTGGAAAACCATTTTTTTGGATTTCCGTTTATAGGTTACATTATGGTTTTCGTGTTGTGAGGATAGAGGGGATGTGCAGTGATCTTCATGTCGAAAAAGTGTGAAAAAGATTGTTACAGGGAGCTAAAAGCAAGGTAAGATCTGTACTACTCCGTCCCGTTAAAATTGGCCAAACAAAATAACTATTAAAATCACCTCCTTTCATTCCCAGTCTTCTCCAAGTTCCAGACAGGTATGGTAGAAAGGATGGGCAGCTTCAATGACCAGAAATTCTCCAGTCTCTGTATCACTTATCATTTTTTGCCTTGTTTCTGGACACTAGAGAAAACTTGGGATGAACAAGGCCTGGAACCCCAGTACCCTGCGCAGGAAAGAGTTACAGGAAGAAGAACCAAAGTTAACCTGAGGTCTGAATTCTTCATGAACTTAAGTCCAAGAATATCAGTGTTTCAGTAAATCTAGAAGCTTAAAAAACAATGATTCTTGAGAACAATGACAAGAAGGAGAACAACTTAAAGAGACGATTTCGGCACGATTTTTAACTTTCATTGCGAACAAGAAGAAGAACAACTTCCCAACGCCAGTGCCTTAGTAACCCTTGCTGCGCAGGGTAAAAAAGGTGATTTTGATACTTTTTCCTTTTTGCTAACTTTAACTGGACGGATAATATGTTGTATTTTTTATATAAAAATTGGTTCTTGAGAAGATTCAAATAATGAGCAGAAAGAGGAATAAACAGGTACCGCAAGAAGAAGCCATTTATTCTTCTGTTACATTTAATTTTCAAATCTAAAATCTAACTTTATATTGAGAAGAATAACATCATTCCTTTGATATTCCGTCTCAATTTTAAGGCCTTCGTCCTTAGAAACCATACAAAAATGTGAGGAGTTTTGTCAAAGTTGCGTTCTTAGTCTGACTTCCCTTACATTAGATGTTAGGTATTGATTTTTCCATGATGAGTACAGTAGTCTCACCTTCTAATGACACTTTTGGGAGGCACCCAAAATGTCGATAAAAGGTGAGATGTCGTTAGATCGTGAGGTTTTTATTAATAAAATTTGATTTTTGGAGACAAAAAAGTGTGGTAAGAAAGTGAGATGTTAGAAAGTGTGTCGTTAGAAGGTGAGACTACTGTATTGAGCATCTCAATTTTTGGGAGACGAAACCTTTTAAGTAATTGAATTCCGTCAATTTTCCTTTCATCTTTCATAATGTATATAATGAAAGCACTCACTTTTCTTCTTTCCTCTTTATCTTTTGATTTTGCTCTCTCATTACAGTCTGCTCTGCTCTGCTATCGCCTTAAAAAAGAAGCTGAAATTTGAAATATGATGGCGATGACAAGTAATATATACAGACAATATTATGTAGAAATAATTTCGAAATGAAATGAAATTTGAAATGTGATTGTTAAGAGCAACATGAGAACTTTCATCCGTGATGACAGAATACAGAACAAAAGTATTCAGTTAAGTGTATTGAGAAGAGAATTTTAATGAGCATCTTCAACAGAATTCAGAGTTACCAACCTTCTGAAGAATATGTGGACTTCAATTCATTTTTCTGAAACTCTACTGTACAGAAGTTCCAATCCTAAGTATTTGTACTTCGAAAAGTTTGGAAAATTAGTATCAGAATAAGCTTCTATTGATGTTATGAAAAGCATAAAGTAGCATATGGTGCAAAAAATGTCTTTTGTTATATAATATTGAAATTGTGAGAATCTAAGCATCTTAGAGAATCAAGCTGGTCATAGTGATGCTTTAACAGTGAGCAAGTTGGCAATGTACACATGTTTATTGTTTCATGCAGTCAATATTAGGAATTGGAAATTTCTTATCATTTCTTTCTTATTTTAATCAAAAGAAGTAAAACGGAAGAAATTTCCAATTCCTTATTTTGGAGGACACCAAATGAATGGCATATGAGCATCATCAACATTATCATCAACGAAAATTGCTTTTTCTGTCTTTCTATCTCTCTCACTTCTATGAATTCAAACCCAGTCTTGTGCAATGAAAAGTAGAATTGAAGGAAGAATGAAAGAAGCTAGAGAACGAACAACCATTTAGACATTCAGAATGGTGCAAGATCACTAAAACTCACAAAAGAGACACAGAAATGCCAGGGTTTTGTCAAATATGAAATCTCCAAAGACTTTCAGGAGTATAATCAATGGATTCCCATATTTTACAGTTCTGAAAGTCTTTGGAGATTGCACAGATGTTACACAGTTCTAAAAATGGTCTGAAGCCCAAAATTATCATAAGAATATCTGCTTCCCTGATACCCTTTGTAATTCTCAATGAAATGTTATAACTTAAAAGGCAGATTGGGATAAGACGGCACACTTCATATGTTTTCATTTTGTTGCTTATCAGGGTGGAATGAATGTGGAATGCTTCATCAATGCACAATCAAAATATTTCATTTAAAGTAAAATTCAGTGGACATTCAAAGGATTTCACTAAAGATTTGGAATAAATGTGAGAAGTTGAATATTTCTAACTATGGGTAGTATTTTATAAGTTCATACTCTCTAGACATATTCATATATTTGGTTAAAAAAGTATTGAACTATCTCAGGTTGCATTAATAAACTGTTTAAAACACAGTTAACCATTTTCTAAAACCCTGTATTGTCAGCTACAGTGACTAAGATCTCAAAATGTACACAACATTAACAATGAGTGTTGAACTACGAACGAATATTTATTGCAATAAATGAGTTCGATCTTTGCTCATGCAACGAGAGTGAGAGAAAGAAAGAATGAAAAGAGTGCTGATGGGGCTCACAATGCAAAGAAGTAGTCGAAAAAGATGAGAAAACACTCGTTCAACACTGCTGTGCCCAAGCTGGAATAAAATAATTTATAACAAGTAATGTCTATCTGAGGAGCAAAAAGTTCCTACAACTTCGTTGCTTGTTCTAAATAATGTTTTGGATTATGTTGAAGTAATTTTTTTTTCTAGAATAAGATTTCCCATTCAAAACCTGCAATAAAATTAAATTATTGAACAACTATAAAAATGTGTTAGACTTTTTTAGAGCAACTGGCCAAATTTGCCCAATCTTAAAATGTTAAGATTGGGCAACTTCAACGCATATAATCAAATTAAATGTTTCAAAATTAATTATGCTAAAACAATTACTTCTGAAAGATTGGGTTTAAAATTATTTTCACCGAAAACCTTAATAATATTTCAAAATTACTTTGTACGTGAATTGATTTAAGAAGGAAAAAATACAAATTCTTGGTTTAAATAATTATCCTTATTTCCAAATTTTCAAATATTTTCTCCTTTCCAGGCAAACTGTGGTATCCTGTATTTCGTTGGCGATATCATTGCAACAGAATGGAGCTGCAAAACCATTCTCTCCCTCAACCCCCGTGAACGACCGTTCCATAAGAGAAGAGAGAGAACCCGACAGAGGATGAGCATTGCTCGTGAATTGCAGTGCTGGAAGAGCATTACTGCCACTGTACTTTGAATGAGCGTACGAGCAAAAACATCGACGACACTGTACGCGGCGCTTCTGAAAAGAGAATCAGTTTACCCAAAGTTATTGAAGGGAGCAGATTTGTGTTTCTGTGCGCAAAGAAATTATTATTTCTTAATATTGAAAAATAGTTACCAGAAATTCATTTGATTATCAATAATTTTTAGTGATTACTAATCATTGAAAGTGACTAGGTTTGATTGAAGGAAACAGTTATTGGAATATTGTTAAAATTTTATTGAAGAATTGTAGAAATCCAAAGTGCTAAATCATGAAAAAACGATCCGTGAATCCGAACCTCCAGGATTAGTGGTGTGTGAAATCTGGTTCTACGCAACCAGTTTTTGAAAATTTCTGTGTGAAAACTCGAGGAAGTTTTCAATCAATAAAACATACAAAGTTTTATAGCCTCGACATCAAAATGGATCATCAAAGTTTACGACATTTTCTCGTCTTCTTCGTCTATTTATCGACATTGTCAATCTCAGTTTACGGTAAGCAAACAAGTTTTTTAATATCAATACAGTAATTTTACTTTCTAACAACATCATCATCAACAATATCTCACATTTTAATGACAATCTTATTAACAATCTACCACAAATACCACAAAGGTAAAGTTTCCAGTGTTACTTTTTTATAATGATACATTTTTCTACGTTTTACTCATCAAAATATGTAAACTCCTGATACTTTCAGGCGCGTAATTAATTATATTCCATAGATTTCACATAAAATTATTTGAGGTACAGTTAATTTATGACAGTAAAAGACAAGTTTTGATTATATCACTTTAAAATCAAATGACATCTCACGATATATCAACATTTTGGATGGTTTTCTCAAAGCGTCTTTGCAATGTGAGATAGCTGTCTTCTCTTTGATTTTGAAAATTGATCCCATGTCTCTGATTATGTTATGATTGTTATCTAGAAATCTGGGAAAATATTTTTACGCTCCAATTCATTATTTCAAAGACATCTGAGGGCTCCTGTAAAATGATAATGATTTGTAGCTGTGGGAATAATAGTTTGCGGTGAAAAAATTTGGTTTACTATAACTCATGTCTTATTCGACTGTAACTCAATCAAAAAATTGGATATATTCCTGCCGGTAAAATAAGTTGTTCATATTTCCTTATTCATATTTTTCATTTCCAAAAAAGTTCTCTGATGTAAAATCATTGTTCTTGTCTTATTACATCAGTGGCAGAAAAGGGAACTTATTAAAGAATCCTCAAAAAGTCCTTTCTTTTAGGAAACAGTATGCACTATGATAATGCGAAAGAAACCTAAAAAACTTTTTGTGAAATCATTATATTGCATGAATGATAATTTGATATCAGGAGTAAAGCAATCCTAAAAAACCATTCATTCATTTTCAATTCCTTTTAAAAAACAATTGCAAAAAATGAATTTGTTTTTCGGCAATGATATTATCATGCATTGTCTAGTCATGCCAAAAAATAAGTGACCACTGAAAAACAAATCTATTTTTGTTAATTTTTATCTCCAAAAATAGATTACAAAATCCATTTCTCTGAAAAAATTAGTTTCATTGCTTCATGTGTTTTTCCCTTTTGTTCTGCCCAAACGACCTTCATTCAATCTTTCAATTATCAGTTTAAAAGTAGTAATTCTCGATAAAAAGTCCCATTAACTACTGACACAGATCTAAAATAAAGAAATGTTTTCTACTAATGACGCAGAGGAAGTAAATCGGCCAAACCCATTTAAAAATCCGGGAAAAGTTGTCTATTTATTGCTTTGACAATTTTCTGATCTTATAAGGTGATGTAAACAAATGTTTTTTGATCTGATCCTTATCAGCATTTTGATATCAAATGGAATAAAAATAGAATGGAAGAGAGTGAAAGTTTTCCCATCTATATTCATGATAAGAATATTGTCCAAAGCTAACATAAGCCGAAAGACAAGAAAGGTTAAATCAAACCAGACTGGAGCAAGTTGGGACAATTTTATTTTTGCCAAACAATGCAATGCATACACTTTGGCGGAATTTTATTCACATTTGACCGCATCTTTCTTCTTCCACTTCCTCGCCTATGCTGCTTTATTTTTCAGTTTGAATTATTTTCATTTTTATTCTTCTCTCTCTTCAACTTTCAAGATCTCAGTCACTCACTCACACTCACAGTGGTCCCAATAGGGAAAATGCATTTTTTGTCCTGAGCTATTTTCATTGTGCCAAAAGTCTTATTTTATATTATCAAAGGAGCAAGTCAGACTGACCCTAACTTATCTTGATTCTACTGTCAGCATAAAACCTCTATCAAAAATCACCATCAGATAGGGTGTCCACTAAAAACAAAATATAATACCAAACCACAAGCCAATGAATCTATTTCATATTGCATAGAATAGAGAATAATATAGACCACAGAAGACTTGATGTAAAGGATGTTTGTCTACTTTGAGTTTGATTGTCATGATCATAATACTGATGGCATAAAACATGTCTTGGATTCTTTCACAAGAAATGTCTTGGACAGCAGCAAGACAGACAAAAAGGACAGGGATAATTATCTTTTTTTTTGTAATTTGATATCTTTTGTCATGGAAATCTGAAAGTTTTTTAAACATCCTATGGAAAAATACTTTCCTGATTTTTCTTTAAGATTAAAGATGAAATGAAAGTTTGATTAAGTCATGTAATTTTTACTTTCAACTCCCTTGCTTTTTATTCAATCCTTTTTTGAAAAGTAAAAATGTTTAATATTACAGAAGAGAGTTTATGTTCAAAAAGAAAGCTTTTAGCCATAACTATTTTGAAATATGGTTTTGCTTCTGAAAAAGTATTCAGTTTTAGAGCAGCATCAATTTAACTAATATTCAATATTTGATGTTATTCAAACTTGTGAGTCAAAATTAAAGCTAAAATGGTTTTCTGTATTGATCAGTCTTAGCCAGAACATTAGCCAAGTATTATTAAGTTGGTTGTCGTCAAAAAGGGATCAGTTCAACTCCTGATTTTTCTCTGCATCCAATGTTTTATAATAGCATCTTTCATTCTCTTTCTTCCTTCTTTCTTCTCTCATGTCCCTTTAATAAAAAGATCTTGTTATTGTCTCTCAGAGTCTCTTGCTTCTTTCTCTTAAGAGTTGAGTTTTTGAGACCCGTTATCATATCAAAATCGAAATCAAAAACAGCAAAGCAAAAGGTAAAAAGGAT
>JAOWAT010174435.1:0-21967 GCA_028571025.1 Longipedia americana
TCTTTTGATTTTATAATGAAATAAGCAGATGTTAAAAGTGAGAATCAAGTTAGCGATACGATAGTCTCCGGGATATGGATTTTCCTTGGGCAAAGAGATACCGTCGAAATAACCGTCAGTTGAAAATTTTACGAAAAACAGTTATAAAGGACTTCAAAAATCGCACAATCAGTACCATTTGGAAGTGCAGAAATAAGGCATCCAACGATATATGCCTAGGAAGTATAGCATACAAGAAGGAAGATTGCGCAACAAAATGCATTATTAATGGGCGAGCATGTTTTTTATGTCTGCAATTTTTTTGGCCATATTAAAGAGAGTCTTTCCTGACTCGTACTTGAGCCAGAACATGTTCGGGGAGACTGATGTTAAATTGAGGAAGAGAGTGTAGAAGGACTTTAAAAATGGAAAATATACTTAGAAAACAAAAGGGAAAACATGACTTTTCAATGATATCAAGCTTGAAAGTTCTGTTTGTAGTATTTCAACTCTAAAATCAAATAAAGACGACTAAGTCTAACAAAAAATACCGATGCCTTCAATCAAACGGAACGGTGAACTCAATGAGAGTATCCATCAAGAACTGCTTCTTTTTCAGCGATTTTCATTTTCATCATGGCAAGTTCTCGCGCATATGCCTTTCCTTTTTCTTGTATTTAATTTTCAAGAAACTATATTCTGGTTTCGGCTTGATGGAGCTTAAATTAGAGTTAATAAGAGTTGTTATTTCCGTTAGAAACATTGGAAAGGTTGAGGTTGTTGACCGGACGGTTCCGTTGGAGATCGGCAATGATGTTTTGAAGTCTTTCAATTTACTAGACGTGATGAGAGTTGGACTGGTAAGGAACGCTACCTCCGCGTTTTTTCATCTATTAGAGCTAAAGACGGAGGTTTTTAGCATTGCGGACTTCCTTCATGCCTTCACTCATGACTCTTTCCAATTTCTAGATAACCTTTTCTTGCTTTTTGATGGTATCTTTATAAGTGTTGATTCTTTAGAAATCTCGTTTGGTTTTTTACAATTTCTAGGTGAGTGCATGTATGGTATTTTTTTGATTAGCGACGACGGAGTTGAGTTGCATGGTATTGGAAACCTGTGGTTCCATGACTTTGAGAGCTTTATCGAGTTATTTAGTTTTGATTCTTTCGGTTTTATAAAGCTGTGAGATTTTGACAATTTTGTCTTTGAGATCGCGGACACTCATGGTTTAGATCTACCGCTGGACAAGGTTAACGAGTTCGTCTTAATCGGACATGGCCTTTTTTCGAAGAATGCTGTTTTAATTTTGGAGGAGTTTAACTTTGTTTCTCAAATCCGATATTTATGACGCTGCTTGTTTGAGGGATTCGGATTTATCGTCGAGTTCGTGGAGGATGCGGTTGATTATCTCATTGTTTTGAGTGAGATGTTTGAAAAATGACTAGTTATTGGGGAAATTAGCTGAGAGGTCTTTCATCAATTTCTAGGACGCAGTTTGCTATCCCTGATGACGGGACGACGATCTGCTGCCCATTTTGCTACTATTGCGGAATGCGCTTTCTTGTTACAACTAGATCTTTGTCGATTATTTGTCTGATATTTATATTTGGCATCGACCCATTTTGATATCGGATCTAGGACGGACTGGTATGAACAGTTGTTTCTTCACTTTTTATACCAAGAGAAGAACGAGATCCTTTTGGATCGGGTCGGTACTTCCGCAAATTTTGTACTGTATTTTGTTGTTCCGGAATTAGTTCAAATGGTTTCCCGGTTCGTAATGCCCGACGAGGTAGAACTACATGTTTTTCCGGAAAAATGACTATGGGACTGTCATTATTGTTGCGGCTTTGAATTGTCTGCTGGATTTTATGGGTGGTACTTTCATTGTTTGTGAGAGAATGTATGTGAATTCGCGGGTTTGGTCAAACTCGAGGACTCTTTAGATTGAATCTTCGTTTGGATTGAAGGGATAAAACTATATTTGGGGCTATTGATCTGCATTAGGGGCTAGGAGGAGACTCATTCGGGTGAAGGGAGTGGCGAGGGGTTAGAAAAGGATGTCGGAGACTATGACGTCATGTAGTTTTTAGCGGGAATTTTGAGGGGCTTCCAATGTCAGAGAGAGGTGGAGTTATGGTGGAGATGTGGAGTTTTAAGATTATTTGGCGATAATCTTGATGTTATAGGGGATGAACAGTCCCATGCTTTATAGAGGGACGTAGAGTCTGACGAGGTCTTCCAGATTGTTAGCGTCCTTCATAAGGATCATGAGGAAGCCTTTGATTTGTTAGATGTGGGGAGGGTTGGTGATGAGTATCGTTTGATTCCACTAGGGGTTTGTGGAGTTCACGATGGAACTTGAGTAAATACGAGATGCTTCTGGCATTGTGTCGCGATATTATGTCCACCCCACCTATACGGAAACTTGAGGGGTTACCGAGTTCCGGCACCCCACATTATAGGCATGACGCATTTATGTTTTCAGACGCCACCTGAATGAGGACGGATCCTATGTGTAATCTGGCAGTTCACTGTAGATTTACCCCTTTTCAATCTTCTTATCCTGGAGTTGTTACAGGTAAATTGGCACTTCGTCTTCGCTCACTATTTTCAGGGAGACAATGCACCGGCCTATTCATATTGGTATGATGGGTACCGACTGAAACTTAGCGACCTTCTTTGACTCTTAAGAATTTGAGTTGTTGCCTGATGGGGAGGTTGTAGGTTTACGTGGGTTGAAGTCCGAACGGGGTGAGATCCAGTGAGGACTATCCCAGTATTTTCCGATTGAGATGGTTGAAGCTTTGGTTTTGTCCCAGCATTCTGCTATTGTTATTTTTGGAAAGTGATTATTAGTCTTCGGAGTGGATGCTGACGACAAACTTTGATAATTCTTCATTGGAGTACGATTACAGAGCCACGGATGGTATGATTCGAGGAGAGGTTGAAGATGAGAGTGTTATTGGCAAAGATTGGGTTGCGGGCGATTGCTGAGGTATCGGTGGATTTCTCGATGATTTGATATAATGTACTTTTTCGTTTTCGAATTGAGCGGTTATGCAGTACTGGAAATCCTTGGCGAATTAGGCGTCGTGAATGGTTAGTGAAAGTTTTTTGAGTGACTGTTGCATTTCGTCTTTTGTGGTTTTATTATTTTTTTAAACAGGGTCTGGCTTCTTTTTTGAGATATTATGTAATTTGTATATTGACTTACTTATTTAGTTCAGTTTACAAATTCATCGCATCACCTCAATGGGCCATCTTAAGGTATATTTATTCCTTTTTTATTGAAAGCAGATATAAAAGCAGATAATAGGGTGATGATTATTAATTTCATTCTATCGGGCTCAGAGGGATCAAATAGTGAAAGTGGCCAGAGGTGAGTATTCAGCATTACAGTGAATCAATCAGTCTTTCGTTGATCCCGACGTTTTTACTGAAATTTATCAGATGAAGTCCAGCAACTCCTTGGATACCCTCGATCCATATGTTTTCAGTCTATGAAAGCTGTAGAGTGTATGCGTCCGCAGTTTGCTGATACTTGATACTGTTCCGATTGAGAAATTCTGTCACTTTTTGGTAGAGAGAAGGGGCACTTTCCATGAACATGCAGCGAGTGTTGAAGGGACCCGTGTGAACTTTTGGGGCTGAGTTTGTATTTTGTTGATACTGGTAGTTGGAAAATGAATGCTTCGGAGTTTATCTGTTTTGGATTTGATTTGATTGGTTATGTGATTGATTATAGGCTCCTGAGGACTGATTCATGTTCTGACTAAGATTGCTACTCTCAGTTCGACGATTTCTGCTTTGAATTGAAGAGGAAATGTTTGTGTTGCCACCATGGTAAATTCCGGAGGAGCTTTCCTTTTTATTTGACGAGTTGAGGTTGGTTGGAGTTGGCGAGTTGTTTTGTTTGCGAAGCTAAAGAATTTCCTTGTCGATTTTAACAGAGATTTGTTTGAGCTGTTCGGATAATTCGTTCCTTTTTTGATTGACACCTTCTTACTGTTGAGAATGCTGGTGCTCAAACTTGCTGTTGGGAGATAGGTCAGAGGCTGGCTATTCGACTGAAATAGCCGGTTTAATGATGGGGTGAACTGGCTAGTTTGTCCCGGGTATCGAGAATCTTCTGGGATTGGTGTTATCGTGATATGAGGATGATTGTTGGGTTTTGCTATTGCCAATTTCGAAAGATTTGTCTTAGATGCCGGTCTTATTTGCTGATACTTTGGTGCCTGAGGGCTAATGAATGCTGGAGTTCTTTTTTTGGGGGAAGAGTTTGAATTATTCCAATTTATCGAACTAACCGTCTTTTTTTTTACCAATTTTCAGATTATTTATAATTTTTGATTTGTTAGCTTCAACCAGTGAAGAAATGATGTTGCTGACATTCATTGAGTCATTTTTTGAGTGGTCTTTGCTTTATTTATGCTGCCCATAGGCATTTTTTTTCTGAGGAATGTAGTAGTCAGTTCGTTTTTGGGGACGATATATTATTGGACTAGATTATCGTTACCGTTGTTTTTCTTTTTACACTATTTATTCTTATTTTTGGCGTTGCTGAGAGTGAGATGATTGCGAACTTTGACTTGGTTCTTGCTGAGTGGACACTTGATACTGAGTTTGAGATTAAGATTGAGACTGGGACTGGGACTGGTTACTATAAGGAGTCTATGATATTTTTCTGTCGGAGTCTGGAGTTCGAGAGTTTTCAGTGACAGCACCGTGTGCAGGTTGTTGTTGTGTTGAACCTTGGACGTTGTAAGAGGTGACATTGGTACCTTGAATGTTGACACTAGGTGTTGAAAGATGAGTATTTTGGTGGGAGTTTGCGAGAGTTCCACTTCCGACGAGATTATTGGTGAGAATTTCTTTTTTATCTTTGTCTCTGAGTTGAATGAGGTAGTAGAGGGCAGTTGCATGATTGTGCCTGTTGTTGATGACATAGGTTCTAGCTTGCACCGAATCAATTTTGTATTTTTCCATTTTTTTAATCGTCAGATCATCCGGCACGATTGTGTCTTTTCCGACTATAATCCCTTTCGCTTCGTATCTCGGCTGATGGAGAGCATACCATTTGGTCTCACGGATTTGGGGGATCTTGTATCGGTTTTCCGGGTTTACGTTCAGAATGCATCGGAGCATGTCGCGGGCATCACTCGACAGGATTTTTGGCATTTAAAAGTCACCCGCGATTATCTTCTTGTACAGCTTGTTGGTGTTCGGGTCTTAAAACGGGAGGTATCCGCACAGCATTGCATATAAAATTATTCCGCATGACCAAATGTCCACATTCAAACACTAGTATTTCTTGCCAGCAATCATTTAAGGAGCCGCGTAACAGGGTGAGCCACAAGCAGTCTTAAGTTTCTAACCTGGTTTGTACTGGTTGGAGAGTCCGAAATCAACTATTTTTATATTTTTTTCCTTGTCAAGTAGGAGATTTTCCGGCTTTAGGTCTCTATTATATGACAGGATAAACTACCTATGAACAATGCCGTTTTTGTGGATGTATTATACTCCAGAAAGAATTTGCTGCATGAACTTAGCTCCTTCGACTTAATCAAGTCTTTTCTTTTTGACAATGTAGTCAAATAACTATCCGCCTTCCGCGTATTACATGATCAGGTGGATATCAGTCTTAGTTTAGATGATCTGGGTAAGGTTTGCATTTAATTTACTTCGTAGAGTTGGATTATGTTAGGATGTCGTAGAATTTTGAGGATGCAGATCTAACGGGTCACACGTTCGATGTCTGACTGTTCGACGATTTTTTATTTCTGTAGTGTTTTCACTGCCACTTTCTGTTCTGTGAGGATATGGGTTCCGAGACGGACTTTTCCAAATGTGCCCTCACCGATGCTACGGCCTGTTGTTAATAAGAAAAGCGTACCGATTTTGTAGTTGCCGAGGGTTTGTTATTGGCTAGTGGTACTCATGCGGGACAAAAAGTCAGATGAGGGGGTGAGTGATTGTTAATGAAAATCGATTATTTGAAAAACGAAAGAGTTAATTATTGAGGCATAAAAAGAGATGAAGTGAATAAGTTTTTTTTTGAGCGTGCATTATTTTAGGGACTTTAGACTGATATTTCAAAAACAGTTACAATTTAACATTGAACTGCATTCATAAGTAGGTGTCATATTATTTTCCGAAGTGGGATATTGATAATGCAAAATTGACTGATGGTGATGAATTAAAGTTATGTTGTCTTTGTATCAAATGCGCGAGCAGGTACTCAGTATGCGGTGGGATTCCTGTTTTCGATTTAAACGTAATGGCTCGAAGAAGTGTCCACCATGGCCTCCGAATAGTCCGCTCCTCTTTTGTGTTTGACCATTCTATAGATGCACCCTAAGTATAAAACAGTTTTACATCCAACCACCGCAATAGCAAGCAGAGAAACAATAACAATAATCATGATGGCCCACCATGGCAATGTCGGGTAGTAGCATTGTCCGTTTTCGTCAACTTAGTATCCTTCCCAGCATGTTACACAAGTCTATGTACGTGTGCATTCCAGACATTTGAGAGTTGTTTTGCTGCTCCCACACATAAAACATTCTCCAGTGTTATCATTCGGTAGATACCCTTCGCCGCAAATAGCACATGTTTGATCAGAGTTACAAACTGCACAGTTTGCGTTAACATCGCCACACAGGAAACATTCTCCAGTGTTTCCGAGCGTGGCGCCTTGTGCACATTTTACGCAGGTTGATGTTGTTATAGGACAATATTCACAGTTGGCAGTACATGGTTGGCATTTTGAGGCTTAATTTACCACTGTTGTCCCGTAGCCAATGCCACACTTTGTGCAGAAATTTTTATTGGAACAGACTTCACAACCCTAGACGCATCCGGCGCATGAACCGTTGCTCAACAGGTATTTGTTACCATGGCAGCTTGTACAAAGTAATTCTGAAGCACCAGAACATGTTTTGCACGATTACGGACAGGAATGACAAGTTAGTTCGTTGGGAACCAAGTAGGATGTTGAATTACAGGCTATGCAGCCCGTGGTGTGGCAGGTAATGCATGCTTCTGAACAAGCAACACACGTGTTGGAAGATTAGTTCAAATAGAATCCTGTGTCGCACAGCTTGCAATTTGTTGCGCTTGCACATTTGACGCAGTTTGATACGCCGCAGTTAACGCAGGAATTAGAGGATTTTGATGATGTTTAGAGGAACAGTCCTGGAAGGCATGCGGTGCATTTTGTGGTATCTTTGCAGGCTGAACACCCAGAAATGGAACATTGGATACACGAGCCTTAGTTTTAGGGATCAGGTCCGTATCCACTTTAGCAACCGATGCAGGTATCATTTTAGTAGCAAGAGGCGCAGTTTCCTGAGCATTTGATGCAGGCAGTAGCTTTTTAAAGGATTCCTTCACTGGTAGTCTCGATGGATCTGACCATGCGATATCCAGTTGAGCAGTTGGTGCAGATAGTTCTGTTGGAACATTAGGAGCATCCTTAATAGCAGGACACACATTGCGAGCCAACAGTAGGAAGATAGTAGCCTTGTAGGCACTGAGTGCAACCAGCAATATTTGATTTACATTAGCTGCAGCCCTGCGCACACTTAGAACAAGTGGTAGCGACTACACCCGTCGAGGACCTATCGAGGAAGTAGCCTCTGGTACACTATACGCAGCCGTCCTCATTGCACTATATGCAGTTTTATGAGCATGTCTGGCAAATGTTGTTAATCGTAAGGTAGTAGCCAGAATAGCAGGCATCGCAGCTACTGATATTGGTGCATACAGAGCAATAGTCCTGTTGGCAAGGCTGGCAGGGGGATTTGAAAGACTACAACGATGTTGTGAAGTTTAAATAGTACCCTTAGAAACAGGAATAGCATTACATAGCCTGCTTCTAGTCGTATCCGCAATGTGCACAGTGCAGGAGTGGAAGTTGCACGGAACAGGAGTGGCACATGTTGTCAAATTACGTTAGAATGAAACCGTAAAAGCATGATGTGCAAGTTGTGCCGTTTTGTGCAGGGCCAGATTTGCACGTTTTGCATTGGGAGAAGCATGCGAAACATTATGCCGGACCTTGATTTTGAGTCATGTAGGACCCGGACGGACAAGTGAGACAGTTTTTAGAGCCAGAGGTTGAGCAAGTTAGACAGCCCATCGAGCATTGAGTGCACTGACCACCTTAAGCCTGATTTTCGATAAAGTACCCAGAAAAACAGGCTGTGCAAGTATTTACATCGGTGCAGTTCTTGCAGGTTGCAGGGCAGCTTGTGCAGAAAGAGTTGTAATCAGTGCTGAGAGTTTAGGTTTGGAAGAATCCTTACATGCAGGATCGACAGCTGGCACCCTCAAAGCATTCGGCACATCCGTGCATGCACCTGTTGCAGGTATCATCAATTGAGTTTGGATAGTAGCCAATTTCACAGTTGGAGCAGATATTGGCATAGTCGCAGTATTAACAGTTTACGACATTGCAGGGTGTACAATATCCAACATTGGGATTGAAGGCTAATCCAACAGTGCAGGCAACGCATCTTTATGATAGACAGTATCCTGGAGTGCAGTTTGGGTCTAGACAAGGATTATTGAGAACACAGTAGTTGTTGTTGACTGTGTAGCCAGGTTTGCACTTTGTACATTGGGTTTGGTTGCTACAAGCAACGCAGAACTCATTGCAGCATGTTTGGTCTTGCTAGCAAGTCAGACAGGTAAAGGAATCCTGGCAAGTCTGACAGTTTTACATGCAAGGAAGTGACTGTTAAGGTAGAAGTCGAGCTTGAGCATTGGGGGCGAGGATGGATGCAGACTGCGTTCGAGGAAGGAAAGAAAGGAGGAGGCAGATTAGACGGACGTAGACGAGGAGTCTGATAGGGATTACATTGATAGTGTTTTTAGTTGATAGCCACGGCATGTCGAGGTGGATACTTAGTTAATTATGATTCAGAGAAATGAATAAAGAGTGAATATATTTATAGAATTGCTAAAAGAAGTATTTTAGGGGAGGGTAAGTAGAAAAAGCGAAGAAACTCTAAATCGCGGAAGATAATCGGAAGGGGCTCCCGTGATATTTGTTATAAGTATTTGGAAGGGTTTTGGTAATATTTGTTATAAATATTCGGAAGGGGAAAGTTATTGCAAATTAAATTCATCAAAAATCAGTTTGTTCGGAATATTTTCTGGAGAATCGATATCCTCCAGACAACAAATGTTATCTGTTTCAAGAGAACAGAAAGTTCGACAATACAAAGTACAGTCAGAAAGAACCCGTGAGGATTTCTTCCCTACTTTCTGCCCTTTGCCCTTTTCGGAGGTCAATGTTTAACTTCGCAAAGAAGTTGTTTGTAGAGGCAGCCCCGCCGAAGCGCACCCCCAGAAACTCCAAGTGAATGTAGCAACTGAGGGAAACTACCCCACCCCTAATGAATAACATCAGGGACATGGTCTCACTTCTCCATCCCTTTGATGGGGAAGTGTTGATGATGGTCTTGGTTGATCAGGCCATTTTTCCTTTCTTTAGCAAATTTTGCTTCAAATTTATTATATCTTGCCGAAGTTACATTTTCATTTAAAGGAGCAATGGTTGATCATTTCTGAGCAGTGTATTTCTAATTTTTTTCAAAATCAGGCTTCAGCTTCTCCCGACACGCTGTTTCCAATGATCCCCTCCCTATTTTGGCATTTTTACTCTTATTTTAAAGGAGAAGGTCCGTAAAGAAAATTATTTACAAAAATTGCATCTCCTTCCTTGGTTTGTTAAAGTTTTCAAGGAAAGTGTGCCGAACTATCAGATATGTACCAATAATATCGACGCTGCTACTTTTAATGTGTTTCTCTCCATTTTTAGACGAAGAAACTTCAACAGGGTTAGATGTTTTTATTAGAGAGCGGAAAACAAATTTTCCAAGAATAATATTCAACTAATCGATGAGAAAAGTACTCAGTTTAGAGTATTACTCGGAGGAGGGTGAAAAAATTTTAATTGAAAAGCAGATCATATTCATGTTGAATATCATAGGAAAACTGCGTTTTAAAATTAACTCTCGAGATTTCGAAATAAATACAAAAAAAATAAACCTAACAGTTCGTAAAACCAAACCCAACACTTTACAAGCTGTCATAAACTGTAAATGAATAGAATAGGTTCGGACAGTCGTATAAATAAGCCGGGAACAAATGCCGCTCACAAGAGAACAAGGAGCAAGGAACTTGCTCAGCAACCATACCCTTTATTCAGTGAGAAGATCGACAGTTTTGCAAAGTAGGCTTCTAATCTCTCGAAAAAGAGCTTGCACAGCAATATTAACCATCGGCATCAGATTGTAAAGTCGAATTTCGAGGTTGTGACTCCTAAGAAATTTGCATCCCACAAGCATATCAACGCCAACGCTAACATCAAATTTAATGGGTCTGCAAAGGAAGCAAATAGCTAATCCAAGGAATGTATGGTATCCCCGAGAAATAGCAAGATAACACGGGAAAGGAAAAATTCAAAAAACAGTAGGAATTATAGTTGCGGCTTCAAGGGCAAGGATGTTTCGCCTTTCAAGAAGGATCCAAAAATCAACATCAATATGTAGATAAAAAATTTGAATATATACGGAGGCGCGAGTGGTGCTCGCGGCAGAAACGAGCATGTTCATGGTGCTCACAGTAGTTTAGCGGGGTTGGGATCAAATGGCAGCCGTGAAATGAAGAAAAGACTGCATAAGAAGACAATAAGCAGCTTACCTCGCCATAATAATGAGTTTGTAAAGAACGCTAGCACGAAAACAAATGGATCAGCGATGATGACAAAGCACGGCAAGACGAAGTCCCAGGATAGTATAAAGGTAAAACCATTTTAATTTTTTGGTTTGTAGTAGAATACCAGCATCAACGTAAACAATCCCAATAAACGCGTAAATTTAAAGAACGAGAGCTAGGTTTCGACGAAAAATCGGAGTATAATATCGAAGTACGCGATACGCAACAGAACGGGGTTCGCAGTTGATAAAAAAAACAAACCGAACCAGGATACTTACATAATGATGGAGACCTTTTTAACCAGGGGGCGAAGCCTGTTTGGAGTGTGTGATGGACATGGGGTGAACGGACACTACGTGGCAGAATTCATAAGGGAGATATTGCCCGAAAACATCTAGTACTTCTTTTTGAAAAATCGTAATGTCGTGGTTGACAGCGTTGGAAAGAAGAAGGAGAAGAAGGGAGGAAAGTGCAAAGAGAAACGTTTTAAAAATAAGAATCAGAGCATGGGGGATATTCGCAATGTTAATCCTCATTCTAATAGGCTTGTGTATGACTAGGGTCATGGAAAAGAAGTCCCTCCCTCTAAGGTTGCCATTTAAACTTCTCTGAAAGACTCATTCTCTAAAACCTCAAAAAATTTGATGGATTCTGGAATCGATATTATGTTTTCTGGATCGACTGCATGTATTCTGTATCTGAATTATGAAACTTTATACTGTGCAAATCTAGGAGACTCAAGAGCAGTCATGTTTTCGAAATCCTAAGATAGAAACAATAATATAAAAAACTGGTCCTACAGTCCGTTATCTTACGATCACAAAGGTGAGGACAGTCTGTAGGCTGAACGAATAAAGATAAACGGGGGGAGAATATTCCCGTACAGAGACGAGTAGGGGTAACAGATGGGGCCTTATAGAGTGTGGATAAAGGAGCAGAATATACCGGGATTGGCAATGACGAGATCGTTTGGAGACTATGTGGCATCGATGGTGGGAGTGATTGCGTAGCCAGAGGTGGTGATGTATGAGGTGAATAAAAGTACAATTCCAACTGATATTGTAGGTGACAAGTTTGTAGTTGTGGCATCTGATGGACTGTGGGAGTTCATTAGTGAGGAGGATGTTATGGAGGCTGTAGTTCCCGCATTTGTGAGAAATGATGCGGAAGAGGCAGTTAAGACTTTAGAGAGTATGGCAGTTAGGGCTTGGGAAAGGTAGGACGACAATGTGGATGATATTACTATTCAAGTGGTCTTTTTTAAGTACTATTGATTGCCAGAGCGAGAAGGAAATAAAGTCGGATCAACACATACTTCTTTATCAATTCATATTTTCGTTTTTGTTTATACTCATTTCTATGAATACTACTATTCGTGCTCACTCCTATAAATGAGCAAGGCCACTATTTTAGGACCTTAAGGAATGTTTTTTTTAAGTGTGATTTTTTTCATCAAATATGCAGAATACAGAAATTATAGTGAGATAGTTCATGTGTTTTATAACGGAGTAGAAAATATAATTTGACTGATGGGTGAGAGATCTTGAATGGCCTCATTGTAAATTTTGTCGAAATCGTATTTAATTCCTGTGAATCTTTCCTTGTTTTCTACCTTTGTTTGTAGTTATCTTTTGAAGCATCCCTTATCGTCTGAAAATAACAAAGATAAAGTACTTTGTCTGCAGATTTCGGATATATTTAGGGCGCGGATAGTAGTTTTGGCGACCATTTCAATGGAATTCCAGTCCATATTAATTTTAGCTTTGGAATCGTGTAGCAGAACAAGCTGAAGGGTATTTATCATAGTTACGTTGTAGATGAGGAGTTTGGTGAATTTAGTCTATTATCCGATTTTGTTGTAGCACATTGTGATCTAAACATGAGGAACAGCGATACTGGTGTTCTTGGGTATTTGAAGAATGGGTTGAAAAAAGTTTATTCGGGTTGTTGGACTTAGCAGAGACTGAGAGTTAATAGTTTTTGGGAACTGGTTGGCAGATTGAGGACGGCGAATGATTATTAGAATTTCCGCCATGTTTTCGTGGTTTAGAAGGTATTAAGGTAGGATCTGTTTTTGGATTTGAGGCGAAGTAGGGCTTACTCGATCACTGCATTAAGGTTATGATGAAGGTACCTAGTTTGCGGAAGGGCGCATTGATGATATTTTCAACGACTGAGCTGGGTTGCTATGGATGAGTTTGGTCTGTCATTTCTGCCGAATTTAGATAGGCTGGACACTCGGATAATTGTAGTTTTGACAGTGAGTTTATAAGATTTAGTAGGTTATTACAGGTGAGCTTTGATTATAAATCATATAAACTCAATAAGGTGAAGAGTAATATTTGAAATTGATAGTAGAGAATACGAGAGTTGTGTAAAAAGATGCAGTAATAAGTAAACGGATAGATAGAATTTCCCCTAAACATTCTGAAAAATTTAGTTGACAAGTACTTCACATACCTAACATTATCTTAGAAACGAGTAGAAAAGATAGTCAGCTTGCAAAAACCTGGAAATCATTGTTTGTAAAAATGCTGACGGGCGGAAATACAAGCAAATTTAGAAAATTATAGATTTTTTTAAAGAAAAGTATGTCAAGACTAACGACAACAACAAAAAGAAAGTGGGTTTGGATGTGCTAGTTGCCATTGTCAACGGGATAAAAGATTTTTCGTAAGCAACCGAAAGATTCACGGGAGTTATCGTTGGAATCATTCTGTAATGTTTGAATGACACCGAGCATAAGATTAGGTTTACGGCGTTGAAGGCACTGTACTACATATCGAAGGCATTGGACGAAAAAATACTAGTCATGTTTAACTAGATATTCGAACAGATTATGGGCAAAATCACCGATTTAGACGAAGAAGTGAAGAATGCTGCCAAGTTTTTGGACAGTGCATTGCAGACCATACTGACTTCAACGCTGTCTTCGAGCGGCTATAGGTAACAGGTAATGCATTAACACGACGGCAGAGGTGGGAGGGGACATCAGGGCAATTCCAGTGTGGGTAGGAACTAGTTTGACTTGAACTCGTTTATGGGGATTTTAACATCGAAGTTCAAATCGCAGAACCCCACGATCCGACTATTCCTAATTTAGTGGATAAACACGTTGAATGAGATGGCAACGGTGGATTTGGTAATATATTTGCCCGACATTCTCTAGGACCTGCTGTTTATGTTGGGAGACAAGTAGAAAACGTTGAGGAACAGCGCTAAATCGTGTCTGCACAATTTTGAGAAGTAGCTAGAGGAGAAGTTCAACGAGGGAAAACTATAGCAGGTCATGAACGAGGAGACGATAAACGACATATTAACGATACTGATTAAAGTTGCCAAAGGTAAGTCTTCCTCGCACACCAAATTGATAGCCCTGGTTTGGTTCAATCTCATGTTCAAGTTTTTCAGGGGACAGATCTAGAGCACTGTCTGCGATGGGAAGCCAAAACAGTCCAACCTCCACTCCAACCATAGCAAAAACAACAGTGGACAGTCCCGCACCCAGACGTAAAAAATGTAAAAAATGAGTGAAAAGTACTAGAAAAATAATCACGGAAGTCAACACCAAGGAAGTCAGCATCACGGAAACCAGCATGGATCGAAGTAAAAGTAGAGTCAGTGGAAAGGATAGTGGAATTCGAAGATGTCACTGAAAAAGATAATAGTATAGAGATTCGACGAGGTGTTGTAGCCGATCCTGTTGCTGATGTCGTCATAGGAGGAGGAAGTGCGGAAGGTGTCGCTGTCAACGAACGATTTGCTGATGCAGAACATTCAGATGATAAATAAGGAGGAGATGATAAATTTCGGGAAGGTGATGCCACTACTGAAGTAGATGTTGTCCGAGAAGAAGTCTTCGTCGACTTCGGACACGGTCTTGAGATGGATGAAGTTCATGCTCGAAAATTACAACGACAAGATACTCCCGGAGATCAACGACATAATCGAAAAACTAGTCGAAAAGTTGTGCGACAGCAACACGCGCAACGTCATATCCATAATAGAGAGCACCGCTGTTACTGGTGAGTACTTCTAGCTGCTCATCTAGAAAATGCTCGTCCTCCTCTTCACCGCCTTCACTACTAACAAGGTCACCAACCCCAATTCTGTCTCCAGTCCTGTCTCCGGAGGAGAGTAGAGACCCGAAAACATACTCAAGAGGTTTAGTTCTGTCCTGGATTCCTAAAAGTTCTGTTGGTTTTTGTCCTCCCAGATTATCGGTACTTTCTAAGACAGAACATTCATATTTGAGATGGTACATTGTCTGAATTTCTTGATTATCACCGACAAGTCCATGGCCAAAGTCCGGAGGAAGCTGCAGACCACCAATAGTGGCGCATTTTCCCACAACTCTAATAATGCAGAGAAAAATTACGCAAAGCTTTCGCTTTCAAAGAACAATAGTGAGACTGACATCATCTCTGGCAGTGTGGTCAGTGAGGGTTGCTAGAAATCTCACAAATAGTTTTTCATGACTCTGTTTCACGCTTTTAAGTATAACCCAGCGGCGGTCACATCTTTGTGTTTATTGGCGGAGCAGTTTGAGTTAGCTTATCGGATAATACTGACTTTCGGGAGGGAAAGAGAGATAAGTGGGAGTGTGGTGAGCGGCTTTTGCAAGTTGGTATCTTTGCTGTAGTGTCCGGGATTTCTATGTATTTGATTGTGATTATAGTGCGTTTCAGTTTTGAGACTGTAGCTGCTGGAGAAAGAAATGCATCCATATTTGGGGTAGGCATTGTGCGCGTTGCTGATGGTGCTGCCGCAGGGGAAGGTGTTTAATATGTTGAGGAGTCGATTGGAGGTGGGTAAGTTTATGCCAACGAAGACGAATGTGAATGGGATGGAAAAGGGGAGGTCACAGGTTGAGAAGAGAGGAAGACAGATTGATGTGGAGTACTGTTTGAAGGAGTTTAACGCTATTCAGGATAGTTTTTCGAAGAATAGGATGGGTGAGTGACATGACTCGTCCAATTTATTTCATGTCGAATTATGAATGAGCAGCCGTTGGTTTGTGATGAGTAGCAAGATTTGGATTAGTATTATTAATTTCTTTTATTCTCATAATAATATCCAAACTAGCGCTTCGATCTTCAACTGTTAAAACAATAGCCACCCTAACCTATTCGGAAACATAGTCAAACATCAAAATTCCACCCTAAACTCAGCTAAACTAAAACACATGAACTTTTGCCCTTTGTGTTTCAGAATGTTGTTGGTTGAAACCTCAACCCGGGGCAGCAGACTGACATGTTCGGAGTGCCGGTACTTTTACCCGTTGAAAAGGGCTCAGAGGAAAATTATCAGCTTTAATACGCACTAAACCAGGGAATATAAGAAAAGTGACCGTATTGAGGTTATCGATGCTGATCAAGAAGTTACATCTTTGCCGATCTCGCAGACCATGTGTCCCAAGTGCCACCATCGGAAAGCTTATTTTGAACAAAGACAAACAAGGTCAGCAGACGAGGCTGAAACTGTCTTTTACACTTGTGTGCAGTGCAGACATAAATGGACCGAAAACTGATTCATTCTCATAGCCAGACTCAATTAATTAGTTATGCTTTCTCAGATATTTAAGTTTTTTAGTTCTTTATGCGATAAATATGAGCATACAGGAAGGATGCGACTCCATTCCCAGCAGGCCACATCTGCGTCAGCTGCATAATGCGATTGACACGGTATTTAAGAAATACGATTCAGATCGAAGTGGATATTTAGGTCAGAGAGAAGCGATGCAGTTGTTGCAGGATGTATACACGACGCAGGGGATGAACAGACGAGCAACACAAGGTGGGATGGAATATTTCATACGGAGAGTAGATGCGAATTGGAATGGAAGGACTTGGAGGGATGATTTATCTTTAAAGCTGCTGGAGCTGATTTGATGGAAACTCGAATACGGTGAAATAAGAAGGTCAATAAGCAGATTTAACCACTTACGCAGCCAGTCAGCAGAGCATTAAGATTGTTTCAGTCAATCTATTAGGTTTTTTTCGTTGCATATGTGAATAAAGAAAGCTCGATTTTCACGAAAGCTTGAAATCTTGGGGGGAAATTATCTGAGCGATTTTCTGCGGTATGGCATTAAATATTAATATTGAATTAACCAGTCGCACTGTCAATACTTATTTTACTCATACAGGAAATCACGGAAATCGTACGTGTTCATGTTCATTCTCTTTTCAAAAACTCGAATTTACACTGAGTGACGAGGTACTCAATGGTTTATTTTTCCTTTATAGTGCCCGAATAAATAAGTTGCACAGCGTCTTCTTTTTTAATTTTCTCCTAAGATATAAAAACTCATGAATACCTTCCCTTTCCCGGACTGAATGCCTTTCTTGATGGCGAGTTTCTTGTTCACAAATTATTTGGATTTATCTTACGCATTTTCCTCACCTTTAAACGCCGTAACCATCGTTTCCTTTATTATGAAATCTTTAAATCCTTATATGTCCAGATGCTCCGGTTTTGAGATTATTGCAAATACGAAGGAGCTGTTGATGAAAAAGACCGTTTTCTAAGACATCTATAATTACATTCACAAAGAATTATACGATTATGGGGGTCAGGTGGGTGTTCATACTGGAGAAATAGAGAGTCATTTCTTTTTAGATCGAGTGGACCACAAAACCACGGGCCAGACTCGTATTTTACGAAATGTAACGACCGTAAATGCTAAGAAGTGCTAGTTTCTGGCTTTGGGTTTATTTTTAGAACTTTTTATATTAAGTGAAGAATTTTTAGGCAGTTTTGACAATATTTTATTGTGTAACACCCCAGAGTTACTTGAGTTCGTTGACAATTTTGGTTTACTAGTTAAGAGCAGTCATAACTTTTTTACCGGCAACATAGTAGAGCCTAAGGGTGCCATCGCTGATTCTGGTAGTTTTGAGCATTTTAATCCAACCCACTTCGGAAGTATTATCTGCGTGTGTACCACAGCAGGCCTCGGTATCGACGTCTTGGATGTCAACAACTCGAATAGAGTTTCCTGGGACAATACCGCCTTGGTACAAGGTGAATCCATGTTTGGCTTATGCGGTAGATTTTTCTTCGAAATATTTGCTGATCTTATGCGATTCAAGGATGATCCGATTCGCCTCATTTTAGATTTGGAGTTATTCTTACTTTGTAAGGGAAGAGTAATGAGTCACATCGATGTGGGCCTGGTGTTAAGTTTTCTTGGCGCCATGTTGCCAAATATGTGGACCCAGCACTCTTTTGCAGGCTGCGAAGACAATATGTGTTCCGGTGTGAAGAGAACGCAGAATGTCACGTTTTTCGGCATCGATTTTCCCGATGACTTACTCATTGATAAGCTATTAGTCGTTATCTAGGTGTCGATCTACAAAATGGAGGAAACACCTCCCAACTTTTTCGACGTTGATGACCTGGTACACTTTGCCCGATTTTTTGAATTAGATGGTTCCGCTGTCATGGATCTGACCTCCAGAGGTAGGGTAGAATGCGCTTTCGTCCAGAAGGAGGATGTTTTTGTAGCCTTTTTGTTTGTGAGTGACATTTTCGAGGATGGCGACAACTCGGGCATTGAAGAGGTATTTGCGGTGATCTTAGTAGTAGAGATTTCTGGTTTACTTGAATGCGATGGTGTCGTAGAGTATCTGCTCCTGAGGTTTAGTCCTGCTCTCTGCCCTTTTGGCGATTTAGTTGTAGAGGTTGTTGGGGATGGGCCTTTTGACGACCTATGATATCATGTCTGCGGACATTCCGTAGGACTCCATGACCATAATCCAATCGTCGAGTCCAAACTAGTTCTTCTTCTTTTTGACCAGCGCCTACAGTTTTTTCTTCTGTCCCTCCTCCGTGGTTGACCATCGTTGATACTATATTTTTATGATCTCATCGAATGACCTATACTCCGGGAAGTTTCCGTAAAGCAGCGAAAGGTCTATTTAGTGTCGATGGAACAGTTACAGTAGACCTTATATTCCCCCCACTAGCTCCCACCAACCATTCTTTTTTAGGATTGCGAAGATTCTCCGAATTATGTTGCGGAGATTGGACCCGCCGCCAGTGTTGCTCGGCAGACCTCCATCTCTGATTATGATCAGTGCGGTGCGAGTATGATCCAGAATCACGAACAGCTACTTCAAGTCAACAATTGCCTACTTTACAGTGTCAACATCCTACTTCACAAGACTGGAAATGTCCTACCAGGTTTTCTATATGTTTTAAGCCTCATCAACGTCCAGACGACACATGTATGGTCCGAGTTTTTGCCAGATCTCGTTGTTGAGTTTTATGTTGAGTTTGGAGTTAAGGTAGGCAAAAGAGTTTTTGAAGACGTCGAAGTAGGAGGTTGGAGAACCGTTGAGCAGCCAGGGTATCCTTTACAGACCGATTCCAACGTCAATTACCTTGACGGGGAGCTACTCGAAGTCGCCATTGTGGAAGTATTTGTACTGCATGAACACCATGTTGCCGATCTCCATTCCACCGACGAAGAGTTAGATCGAAGGGCCCAGGTTGCCTCCGCCGGCCCAGATATCCTACACGAAGGTTATTTATTAGGGATCTATCTTCAGCTATTCCACCATCCAGTTGTAGTTGAATTCGATGCATTAGTCTTTAAAGAATATGTGCTTTTAGGGCTTGTTGAACACTTGGATTCCCATCATCACGAACCCTGAGTAGTGACGTCCAGTCAGACCGATGTTGTCCAGGTCATTGAAACGGACCACGAATTGTGGGCAAATTAGGGGATTTGCAGGCGGCTCTAGTTACCCTGTCACGCAGTAGGGCTGAAAACAGTAAATCCCGGCGGCCACATACTCGACATCGTTACGCCAACGGGCAATTACCGGATATCGTTTTATCGACGTGCACGGAATATTCGCATTTGTCAATGATCGTTAGAAACTCTTCCAGGCTTAGGCGTATGTGATGTCTCTGTTCTCTAATTTTGAAATTCCTCTTCTTTGCCCGATAAATGTGTATTTTTCCGAACTAAAAATATGAAAGGGTGTTTTTACTCAGAATCGCTACACTTTTCAACTTTCTCGGACTTCCTCCAGTAATAATACCCAGATTAGGAATAAGCACGTGAAAATCCCAATTTTTTAAACGTTTAAGTAGGGTAGTACTTCTCTGGGTTTTTTTCAAACTACGGTTTGACTTTTATTTTCATTTCCTGAGTAAGGTTATCAAAAATGGTACTTTGGGAGTCACACATCGGATAGTTTTTTATTACTTATTGTGATCGTTGTCTTCGCCCTACTATTGCATTTGAGCATTGCCATGCTGCTCTTTTTTGGGGGCCGACTTGTCTTTTTCAGTCTACATTATTATTTGAAATATTTTTATAAAGATTTTGCAGTAAAAATGAATTTCTTTTACATACATTACTTGGGATTTAGAAAGAAGAGTGAACTTTACTCTCGGAAAAGTTGTAAAGTACGTTAAGCAGAGAGATGTTCGAGGCTTTTTGAACTTTTAATGTGTTTCTTTTGATGAGAATTCTACATCCACGTCTGAGTAGGACTTTAATCATTTTTTGCTAAGTTATTCGTGGTTGTGCCTTTAAACTAATTTTTCTTTTATTGAGTAAATGAATAGTTAAATAATATAGTCGATTATCTTTAAGATAAAGGGTGATGATCTGGTAAATTATAATTGTAGACGGTGTTCTGATAGTCAGAAAAATACTCAATTTTGTATTCTTTCGTTACAAACACGGAATATTTACTCAGCTCAGTCTTTTCTCAATAGATCTCTTTCGTTTTCGTTAATTAAATTATAAATATTCTGTCTTCTATTCTAAGACATATTAATTTTTTCTGTTGTAAACGATCAACGCTTTTTTTTAGCCACGCTTTTCCTTTCTTTTTCCCTTTTTTTGACACAGTTTTACATGTGCTGCTCGATGAGTCGCTAGTTGAATATTTTTTCGCAGAAATGGCAGACGGCAGTTTTTTGTTTGACGTCTTCGGTTGTTTGCTAATCCTCAGGACCCCTGAGGATATCTTCGCCTTACTACTATTGGTCTTTGTCGTTTTACTATTTTTTTATGGCTTTGAGGGCGGATCTGAAGTCTTCAGAAGCAACCTTCCAGTTATCGCCGGTTTTTTCGAATCCTTTTCCTTTGGTCTTTCCCAACTGTTCTTTTTTCTATTTGAGTTTGTTTTGCCTGACGATTTGTGCCTCGAGATAGGTATAGATCTTACTTGTTATTTGGATGTGAGTCTTTTGGCTTCGGAGTTGAACTATTTTCTTTTGGACATAAAGACTAGTTTACAGGCTTTCGCGTGTTTTTAAAGTGCTTTGCGGTTGAATTTTCTTCCACAGCCTTAGGGACATTACACAAGTTAATTTTCGTTGGCAGACTGATCTTGGCTTTCTTCGACTTCTTCCTATTTGATGAGTTTCTAGTCGAGGGGGTTGAGAGGAGTGCCTGTATTTTGCAACTTGCCAACTGGCTGTTCCTCAATTTTGTTTTTAGCATCTGATGACAACGGAGGGGGCTATTTCGAAATGACTTGTGCCGACTCTTACTTTGGAGCTTATTTGTTGATGAGTATTCTTTTTTTCTAAGGAGGTTTGTTTGACTGCGAGATCGCCGCTTTTTTGTTTTCGATTTGAGGGGAGTCGTGAATCACAAGTTTCAGATCGTCGTTTTCAGTGTTGTTTATTGACAGCCTTTGGTTGAATGTTGTGCCTTATGTCTACCCTACGCGATTCTAGTTGAAAGGGGACGGCTAGCTGTAGGTGGGTTTTTTCTCTTAAACGACAGGATTGCTGGTGTTTTGCTACTTTTTTTAAATACGTCCTTTGAGAAGTCGCATGGAAGTTCTAGTGTTGTTAAAAGTCGAGGTGGGTTAGTAAGTAGATTTTTAGGTTTAGGATGGGAGAGTGAGTTTGAGATCAGAGTTGGCTGTATTGCTATCTGGGTTAGTGGATTTGAGTACTTTATTGGGGGAGCTATAGGATGGAATTCTTTTTTTAACGAAGATTTCCTAGTCTGGAACTGGTAAATGTGGCCATGTGTTTGCTGACTTTGTACTTTAGTGATCTCTTTCGATGTAATTAATATTATAGTCATTAAACTAATAAATAGCGTGATCTCAAGTGGAGTAATTGCAACTTTATTTAAGAATTTATTTCATCAATACTCCTACTATTGTAATTTTCAAAAAAAGGAGAAAATCTTAAATCGAAAAATACAGAAAATCTTAAATTGAAAAATACATAATTATTTGATTTGATTTGATTTGATTTGATTTGATTTGATTT